>JAAVUC010000616.1:0-19023 GCA_014898925.1 Fusarium nelsonii
AACCCGACTAGCCTAGGACACTAAAGGTCAGCATCCTATTCACTAAAGCAGCGGTATACACACTTGACAATCGACCCTTGCAACTTCCTATAAAGGTCAGAATTAAGAAGTAAAGCATAAGCCAAATTACATACCTACCTATCTGTCAGTCAGTCAATCCATCAAGAAGCCGAGACTCTAGTAGAAGTCAGTACTCTAACCGACAGTTAATATAAGTAACGTACTCACTTATCGCTCAACTTACCAAGTTACTCCCAGGAAGGTATCAGCACCAGAAAACAACAAGGTCAACACATACTTACAGTCAGTCAATCGACCCCTAATCCCCTTATCGCGTCAGTAGACTCTCACTGGATAACAGACATACAACATACCTACCCTTCGGTCCACACAGCTAACTTCCTTCGCAGCCCCTGTGCATCACAATGCCTGGTCCTATTGGTAAGTTATGGACGGATGTACTTTGTTCTGGTAATGTGGGTCAACTTACCCGTACGACGACGAAGTCTGCAGTCACCTTCGGACTACTATCGGGATAAGGACCTTCCCCTAACCGCCGAGACGATCGAAGAAGCCCTTAGACCGCTAGCTAGGGATTCCAATCTGGCAGAGGAGGCCTTTGCCTTCGAGCTAGATCCCGATATCCACGGCGATCTCAATGCTGTTACTGTATATCTTATTAGTAATTATACACCAGGCTAAAGAGCCCTTATTCACTTACGGCTGGCTGCGTTCGGCTGCAAGCTGCTCCTGCGTGCGTACAGAGCCGGGCTGTGCCACGAGGATTTCAATCGCCGGTATGTTGTCAGGGAGCTACACGCGCTCACAGACCTAGCAGAGAAGCTGCCCCTGCCAAAGAATTTGCTGACCGCCCGAGAGAGGGACTTCCTTGAGGCTATCGACCGGCTGGAAAACAAGATTAGCATTTGGGATATAGCCCGGGGTGGATTAGAAGTACTTACGGCTATTACACCTATTGGCTTATCCTGCTGGCAGAGCAGGTCAACCGTACGATCGAGGCCTTCAACAGCCGAGTGATCGTCATCGATATGAGGCCGCCTAGCCAGAGGACCTTCACACTGGATATGTGACTATAGACGTCAGTATGCTTAGAATGGCATAAAAGCAGGTCGCTTTACGCAAGAGTATCGTACAGACCTGGCTGGTCATGGCCTGAGACCACGAGCGCGCGACTGTTAAAGACAGCTGGGTCAGCTGTAAACTCCAAAGCGGTAAGTGACAGGGAATAGCAGAAGATAGGAGGGCTTACTGACAGCCGAAGCTTAACGTACCGCGCGGGGGAGGGGGTTGCTGGAACACGGGAGTTAGCGCAAAAGTCCAGAGGCTTATTAAAATGGCGTAGCGGGGTCATACGGACGGGCGAAATTGGGAGGGTTAAAGTCTGCTAGGTATGTTTAGTGAATGTGCCAATATCGGTTGTAGGTGAATGAAAGGGTAATAAGTAAGCGCCAGATGGAATACATATGATTGGAAATGAAGATGTATTTGTAATGGGGTAAAATGAGTTGAGATTGATAAAGCGACGGAGATAAATACAGTGGTCTTAATTGAAGGAAGGAAGGAAGGGGGTAAGTGAAGTTGCTAGAGGAGATAAAGTTGACGGGAACGGATAGAATCATTGAAACTCGCAGGACATACTGGAAAGAATACGGTTCTGTAGGTCCATAGAGAAAAGTGAGAAAACGATCGGGCGAGAGACGTGACAGACAGAAATAAAGCTTACCAGATGTCAAAGTCAAAGTCAAAGTCAAAGGTTGACTGACTGATGAATCAGTTATAATAAGCCAAATGTCGATGTGTCGAGTATAAACCTACCTTCGGCCCGTAGGTTCAATTNNGACTGATCACGTGACCCTCTTCAAGATCCCACTTTGCAATGACTGTCTATCATCATCAGTATATGTTAATCGAGAGGAGCAAAGGTGTTGGTATGGCTTACCGTGACGCAATACAATGTTATCAACAATGTTATCAACTGGGGGCCCCTCACTAACCAATAGCGTCTCTCACCAACCGCTAAAAGTCGTAATGTGACCCAAAAAGAAAACCCACGTTAAAGCGAGGATAATGCCCAGAGGGCTCCGAAGAGCAAAATAATAAAAGAAAATGCCTGGAGGAAATTTTATCCAACAAACATCATCAGACACGTGGAACTCTGCAATAAACGTGGGGTGATACCTAAGCATCGGTGGTCCGATTATAGGTAAAACGGCGAGTCCTCGCGGACGTAATCGTACTGAGCCAGCGGGAAATGAGCCATAGCCCATTGAGTAGCTGCCTTCGCATGAACTGTCAATAGCGTGTTCCAGTCCAATCGTCCAATGCGATCCACTAACTGCTGCCTTGCAGTATTGAGGTCGGGGCATTGGAAGAACATGTGGTAGACAGTCTGCTTCGGATGTCCACAGGGGCATTCTGCCGGGACTATCTCGTCGGAGGACACGGCTTGAGTCGTATTCTTAGACACGGTTGGAGGAATAGTCCCGATGGTGGATGCAGGAGCAGTCTCAATAGTAGATGCGCTAGCAGTAGCAGTCCCAGCGGTAGACCCGTTTGCAGTCTTAGTAGTAGACGCAGTAGCGGTCTCCGTGGTCGACGTGGTAGTAGCAGCAGTTCCAGTGGTAGGAGTAGTAGGCACAAATAAGCGCTTCACCTTCATCTCGTTCAAGGGACCATTCAGGCCGATTCGCTCGGTGCGCAACTCAAGTAAGAGCGTGCTCTCGGCCCGTTTCATGTCTTTATAGTACTTGAGATTCTGGTCCCCCCAATCTTCTCTCAAGATGGCAGGGTAATGCTTAGACGGACGCCGTATCGCTCGTTTGCGGAGATAATCGTCCCACGTCTTGGCACTTCTCCTATCTGCTTCATCCGAGGCCTGCACGTTGATGGCATCTTTACGCTTCTTGCGCACACTCCAAGCCGCAAGGAACCTTATCTGATTGCCTCTCATCTTGGCTAGAAGACGCATGGCAGCTCGAGTAGCTAAACCGTGGGCTTCTCGATCAAGCAGCTCCGATGCCAAAGGGTTGTGTTGCTTCAGTGGGCCTCCGACGGTGGCCTTGGGTACATACGGATGCTGCTGCAAGGTTCCCAAAGACAAGGCTCGCGCAGACAGTGCCCTTTGGTGGAGGTAAACACTCATGTTTGGAATGTTGAACTCTTTCTGGATGGCCTCTTTTGGCGCCTGGCCGAAGTAGGCAGTCACCGGTTTGAGAGCGTTGTATTGGATCGAGTCCAGCCGTGGGACTTGGCTCCCCAGGGAACGTGGCAGTCTCTGGATAGGGCTGAAGAGGTACCACGCTTCACAGGCGTATGTGACGATCCGCCGAATTCCATTCATATAAATATCCCTCATATGTTCAATAGTCAAGCCCATCTTTCGACTTGTCGTGGATTTAAGATGCCTCAGCTTCTTATTGACCTTCTTGCCAATATCGTCAACGTGCGCTTTAAATGTAAGTTGGGGGTCAAGTACAACCCCAAGCACCTTGATTTTCCCATTCTTAAAACAGTCAAGGTTACCAGCAACTCCATCGATGTCTGGGAGCAACTTGCAGTTATCTGCCTTCTCTCTAGGGTTATTAAAGTGCATAAGACTGTACTTCTTCGTTGAGAAGGTGAGACGATATTCACCAGACCACTCAATGATTGCATCATGAATTGTCTTCAACGCCTCGCAGTTCTGCTCATAAGACTGCGAGGCAACAACAATATATGTGTCATCGACGTAAGCGAAGGCTCGGAACCAGACATTGCTAACTCTCAACCCGTTAAGAGTTTCAAGCAAGGGGGCGGCAAAGAACAGGAAAAGAAGTGATGAGATCGGGGAACCTTGGGGAATACCAATGTTGACGCGAACGGCCTCTGAGGTGCTCTGGGGCAGCTTGAGTATAATAAAGCGGTCAGAGAGGAAAGACTGCATGATCCGAAGGAACCACTCGGGTAAGTTCTTGCCTGCAAGGATATCGAGAAGCTTCTGACGATCGATGCTGTCAAAGGCCCCTGCGATGTCGAGACCCATCATAGTAACCTTTTGCCACGCTCGTTTCAATTTCCTGCTCTTCTTCCTGGACCACTGTCGGTGGACAATATGCAATAATGATTGAACGCCTTGCGTTGTCGACCTGCCCGGAAGGCCGTACTGGTTTTCGGGAATAAGTAGGTTATCCAAGGTAACCTTCTTAAGACGACTAGTCAAGATCTTGTCCAACAGCTTCCCAATTGACGACAAAAGAGCGATTGGTCGCCAACTCTTGGCCTCTTCGTATGAATCCTTATCTGGCTTCGGTATGATGATGGTGAGAGCAGATTTGAAGGCGTTAGGGTAGTGGCCAAGGTCCAAGCAGGCGAGGAAAAGGATGGTCAGGTAAGGGACAATCGTGTCCCGGGCCAACTTCAGAGCTTCGTTGGGAATTCCATCTTCTCCGGACGCCTTACCACGAGGTAAGTTGATGATGATATGTTTCACCTCCTTTTCCTCCAAGGACTTCTCCATCGCAAGCTCCCTGCGACCTGGCTCTAGGTTGGGGAAGGGAACTGTTTTCATATTGCGAAGCTCGTTCATACGTTCCCACAGGACCTGGAATAGATGCTGTTGCTTCTCATTCTCCTTAACATAGATCTTCTTATCCTTGCCTTTGAGATCGGGCATGTTCTTGGCAATGCGTGGCTGCGAGCGCTGCTTCCCCAGTTTAAATGCCTTCCACTGACCGTGGGTGGAAAGCCCGAGCTTATGGATGCAGTCACGGTTGGCGTTGGGTGTCGCTTTCTTCATGGCTCGAGCTTCACGCCGTTGTTGGGTCCGACTATTAGCATCGTCAGGCATCTTCTCGGATTGCGCTGAAGCGATGCCATCACCCTCCATAAGGTCTCGAGCCTTGGGATCCATGGGCTTGTTGCTCGGTGGTGGGCTCGCAAGCTTAGTCGGAACAGCCTTTCCGATCGCCTTGTCCAACGAGGAAAAGATACATCTGGTCAGCTCCTCTGCGCTTGCCACATTGAGCTTGCTGGCCTTCAACTCATTGAGGGGTGGGAGGTTGCTGGCCACGATATTGTTGAAATCCTTCTCATCCGTTTCGTTGAACTGGTAGTACAGCCTCTCATCTCGGAATGGCTTAGTATTGATGATGGTTCGAATCGGGCGGTGATCGTTCTTCGGCCAAGGATTGCGTTTATATACTTCACAAGACTTGACGCGGTCCTTGACTGACTCACTGACAAAAGTAAGATCGATGCACGAGCGAACGGCATCTTCTCCCTCTCCCGCTGTGAATGTTTCGGTGCCAGGGGTTGTCTCGAGGCTCATATTGGCATCCGCCATCTTTTCCGCGAGCATTGCGGCTTGCGCCGTGGGCTTATCGCCCCGGAAGAGCGGGCCTGACCACGACGGGTCATGGAGGTTGAAGTCGCCCATGACGATGTCGAGGCCAGATGCAGTAGTCTTTTCAACCATGTCGGGGATGTTCATGGTCATTTCGGGTTGGTTGGGATTGTAAATGGAATGTAATCTCAGTTCTCCCATCTTAGTCGCCAGATGAAGAGTAGCAATCATTCCATGGTTGACCCCTCCGTGCCATTGAACATGCCACTTGTCTCTAGCGATAGACTTGTGGATAAGAAAGAATACTCGAGCCATCTTAACAGGGACACCCGTGACGGGAGACTCGTCGGTGGTAGGAGATACAACTGATGCATCCTTCGGCTTCCTACCCCTTCGTTTTCGTTGCTGCCCCCGCTGTCTGTTGGGGTCATCTGGATTGTCTGTTTCAAGAAGTGTCCGATAAGACTTCATCTCAAGATGGTATGGCCCAGGATTCCTCCAAGGAGCTCGGGATGAAGCATCGCAGCCAACAATGATGTCAGGCTCCCTCCATCCGTTTCTTCCCTGGAACTCGAGAAACTTGGCCTCCCGGCCATAGGAGCCCTTAAAATTAGCTTGATCAATGACCAGCTCCTCGCTTGCCAAGGGTTCATTTCTCTTGACCTTCCGATCATACTCACGTCGAGCTTCTCTCGTTGCTTTAGCAGCTATTTTGGGCACTCGCTTCATCCTAATCGTCGGAGCCGGAGCCGGAGCCGGAGTCGGAGTCGGATATGGAGCGGTGTTGCTGCTGAGGTATAGTGGAGGACGAGGGTTTGGGAAGGTTCGAGTATCGAAGACCTAGGAATCGCAATAGACGCGGCTGCAGGTATGGTCAGTGTAAGAAAGTAAAGAACAAATTCGAGTTTAAGTTACTCACCAATTGCCTGCGATGGTAGGTGGTTGTGCGGAGGAAGCGAGCGACGCTGGGTACAGCTGCAGGTATGGATGGATTGTTAGTGGTGTCACAGTCGGTGAAGGAGAGTCGACATAGAGCGTACCAGTATGGCGAAGTTTGAGGAGTGTGGGATGTGGTTACTTGGTAGTATAGCTCAAAAAAGAAAGACTGGAATATAAATGGTCGTGGCGTGTGGGCTTGGTCTGGATGTGCTGCGATGCCTTTTGTGTTTTCCGAAGTTGGTAGGTTTTCAGGTACTAACGGTAAAAAGAAAGAGCGCGCAAACAATGTAAACAACGATATTAGGAAATGTTAAAAAGAGTGACTTGTGTAATTGCAATGACAACACAATGTAATGGGATGTACGAATGAAAGGCGTGAATGAGCGAATGTTTGAAGATGTTGATGATGGTGTCTTTGCTGGGACAGACGAGGCTAGCTCTGCTGCCATCCACATATGGATATCAGTGCTCTTCACTTCGTCTTCGTTTCCCTGGTGATTTTTGAAGAGACGAACTCGACACAACAACAACTCTGTGTCTTGTCCAAACCTATGTGAATGTATTCCGTAAAATTGTCTTCTGTCGCTTTGTTGAGCCAGTAACCCAGGGCAATGAGGTCGCTCTCCAACTTGGCTCAACTAATGGGCACATGGTTTTCCGCCTCCATTTCGTCCTCCCCCTTCTCCCTCGGCAATCACCTCGTTAACAAGGCTAAGAAAGTTCTGAAGCCGTCTAATGGCACCTCATATTGTATAGGGGCAAAAGTTTGCAAAAGTGTTGAGTTCTAGATCCGGTCCATCTGAGGAGGTCCAGTTGTGACCATGGAGGGTTTAGGCGAACATGTTCAGTGCCTACTTACACACCGCGGGGCGCAAAGTACCTGCCTAGTAGTAAGTAGTGGGTGATACGGGCCGCGGGGGCGGGGTATACGCCCTCCTGTAAAGAACCTGGAACCTGCCCGGGTCAAGGGCATGGACCCCTAACGCCGGAATTACAGGAGGTCAAGGTCGGACAACCTCACCTATACCCGCCCATGTGGTCGAAGGTGACCTAGGTTAGTTAGCAAGTACTCCTTGATACAGAAAAATATGGATTTCTTCATTGAGCGAGAACATAATCTTTGTTTTGTATTTGGTAGTATCACCGAGATTAGAGTCCCTCAGCAAACATGGGCGCCTTGTTTCCCGTATGTGGTGTCTATCTACCAATCTAACACACCCCGTCCTATGTTCGTTGCCGGTATCCGCATCGCATTCTTGCAGGTCTGTGCAAGGCCATGGCGAATATGACAATTGCGAGATAGTGGGTGGTTCCATGGTTTCGAATGATGTTGTTCCTACCCAGTAATGGTCATCCGCCTTCTATATAAGAGCAGGAACTTGTCAAGACTTCGTTATATCACGCATTCTTGTGTTTCACCAGATACACATCCTGATCAACATCGTCTCACACAACCGACATTTGCCATCAATCAATTTGTTTGCCCCCCCATCATGTCCTCACTACCAGCAAGCTCGGCTGATCAGGCGGCTATGGGTCAAATTCCATTTGACCCAGAGTGTCCACGATGGCTGATCAACTTCTTTGATACGGCGTTGCGCCCGGCCATCGATGAGTTACGCCATCTGCGCAATATGAGATCGCAATGGGAAGAGATGAATCGGCTCGTCCATAGTATCGAATCCCGCATGCAGGATCTTGAGCAAATCGTTCGGAGGTTTGAGGAATACTATCCCTCTGGGCCAGAGATAGCCCATGTGCCCGAGAGGCACAGCTTCAAGTTCATGATCGGTGATTCTGTCGAGTCTATTGAGCAAATGTCCCCGGAAGGACGGCTGCAATACGTCCGCGATATCGGGGGTGCATATGAACACGTTGTTTCAGTGGAATATGTGAACGTGGGTTTGCGGTTGACTCCCAACTCGGCACGTAGAGCACACTGTTTCCTGCTGTTCTTTTTCCCTGACTTTGAAACGAAGGAAACTGCTCGGAGGCAAGTCGAGGCGATTTACGATCCGTTTAATTTCACTGATGCGTCAAAGCCGATGCGCGATACCTATATGCTTGAGATCCTCGAGTACTACCCAAGGCAAAGGAGAGAGCGCAACGTTGGTGGGGATCAAGCCAATGAGGAAGAAGCAATGAAACTTCTTATTCTTCAAAACTTTTCTGATCTCAGCCAGGGCCGTGTGCTCAAGGCGAAGATCATCTGCGGCAGGCTGCTGCTAGAAACATCCGATTTGCACGATGCCCGGAGGCTCCACGGCAACTTGAGAATGATCGACGGCCAGCCCTACAGATTAAAGTGAGTCTCCCCACAAGCTTTTTTACGTTTACCACGGTCACTAACACAATCACCAAAGGGCTATTGGTCCCCAAGGCATCCCATTGTTTTGCCACAATTGTGGCAAGCCGTCTCACTTCAAATATCAGTGTACGGTTGATCGGCGGTGCAGTCGCTGCTCTGGAGACCATGAAACTTACGAATGCCCTGTCCATAGTAAGAAGGACTTGAAGTGTCCGAATTGCAGCGGTCGCCATGTAGCCTCGGATGCAGCATGCACCTATCGGAACTCGCAGCTCCAGCACGATCTTTCTCGTCATCATCGAGAGATAGGTCCTGCATGGGCAACGGTAAACCGAACTCCTCCAAACAATGCCAACTCTGTTCAATCTCAGCCTAGCGGAGCGTCTGAGACTCCAGCTCCCGTCCCCAGCAGTAGCCAAGCATCTTCAAACGCTCCGTCTTCTGGGGCAGCCCCTAAGCGCGGTCGTGGTAGGCCACGAAAGAGTGAGAAGCTGAAGGATGTCTCACAACAACCGGTCACCACTCAACCAGCCCCGGCTGATCCCAATCAGCTGGACATCAGATCACTCTTTGGCAGCGCAGGAGCCTCGTCTAGCGCATGGCGCCCAACCGCATCGTCCAGCAATACAAGAGCGGCTGGCGTTGATGTGCCGTCTTCCGCCATGAAGGGTCCACAGGGCGATACGACGGACGCAGACCAGCTTCCAGCAACTGAGTCTACTGCCCCAGCTTCGAATTCAGCTGAGGGTGACGCCTCCAAGAAGGGTAGCAAGAGGGGCAGGAAGAGGAACAGGGACAAGTCGACGGACATGGGCAAGGGCAAGGGTCCAGCTGATGCTGTCACGACCACCCAGGTGACTCAGAAGGGCAAGTCCCAGGCTTTGGGATCAGAGGGCACCGGATCTTCTTCTGGCTCTGGTCCTGCCTCGAAGAAGAAGAGGCAACCTCGCAAGACCAGACAGCGTGACAACAAGCGTGCGAAGAATGGTGAGGCCAGCGCTTCGGGATCTGGCGACAGCAAAAACTCTCAGGCGCCGACAGCCTCTTCTTCGAGAGCATCTTCGCCTTCTGAACCTCCAAGGAAGAGGAAGCGAGGTACGAGCTCTACTGATAGAGCGGTCGCCAAGGACTGAGGTTGTCATGACACATACTTTCTTTTGCTTTCTTGTTCGTCTTTCATTTTGTCGGCATTTCTCTCGAAGGTTTCACCTTCACTCACTATCCTGTACTTTCTTATGTTTTTTGTGTGTCTTTCATTTTGCCTTTCCTGATAATTCCTACGCAATTGACTTTCGACTCTGCACTTCCTTTTGTGCCTATACGCTTTCCTTTGCTTTAGAACAAGGGGGAGATGAGGGCTTCAAAGTAACAGTCATTCATTTCATTTTCATTTTCCCTCAAAATAGCCTCATAGTTAGTATCTGAAATGATTTGGAATTTTTGTAACTTATTACTCTACTACTGCATCCTGTTCTAATAACGATTTGCTCTTGGCGTATTACCTTGCGAAGACTTCTGTCGCAACTTTCTTTGTGATAGATCAAAACAAGCGGGATTTTGTTCAGATTCAGTTTAATACATAGCTATGTAGCAGCTTTTGCGTAGACTCGACGGCCGTTGAGCGGAGCTGGCTGAGGAGTGTTGATTGGGATGCAGCTGTGGCGTGGGCAGTACCCCAGGCACATCCCAGCGCTGTTGAACATGGATGGGTATTTGATGAACTAAAATCTGCTGGCTTCAACTTAACAATTCACTGGATGGCGAGAACCTACCTGCCTGCCTACTTTTCCCCTCTTTACAGCTACCTCTCTGGGCAGGTTAGAAAAGTAATATTAGATCAGCCTGGGAATTTTTGAGGTTGTCTAGGAAACTCTAAAGTCATAGGTCTGTAATACCTGGTCTACCCTCTAGTCTAGTAGAAGCGCCCCGCAGAAGGCGATGGTGAGAATCCCGCTCTATAGAGGATGCCCAGTTTGAAGAGCACGGGTTAATGAGAAAACAGGCTGTGCTGAGGGCAATTTCCGCATTCCTCACATATATGCCGCGGATTCTCGCTGCATCTCGCCATTCTGTGCGTTCAACCCTGCCCCTCTAGTGTGGCTAAACTAGCTAAAGTACTCGCATCCATTGCCCTCTCAAACCGCTGCCTGCGAGACAGCAGTTTATGCAAACATTAGTAATATCGCTGTACAGCTTCAGTCTCTATACCGGATGGCTTCGTTTCCAGAGCTCGCAATACTAGATAACTACCCCTTGAGACCCAAGTCCGCTGGTAATCAACAGGACAGCAAGACGTCGGACCAGAATCTTTGTTGAGATATGGCAATTCGTTTCTATTTCATTACCCCTCTTAGCCCCTCCGGTTCCTCGGCTACGGTTCAGAAATAGTGGAAATCTCTATGTCGGGGAAGTGTAAACATACGAAACTGCCCGGCTTACACAAAGATTACTATGTAGTACAGAGTAGATTTACAGATTAAACCTCGTGTTTTCTTGCCCTGGGCCCCTGTAATTTTTTCTTTTTTTTTTTTCTTTCCCACAGTAGATATCCCCTGCTACCTCCAATTTGAATAGAATCTAGACTGAAGGGAGCAGAAAGACTACTATGGTGTTGGAATTACAGGGGCTCGGGTGTACCCTTGTGTAGTATTGCACTAATGCAAGTGCGGGCAATTTCTGTAAATAACGCAGGGACAGCCTGGGAAAGAAACGCGGGGACGTTGCACCAGTGGCGTTACTGCAGGTACATATATAGGTGGTAACATAGGTGAGCCTCCAGGGGGATACCCGAGACTGACTTCCACCAAAATTGGGCGACCTGTCTAAGGTAAATACATAGGTAAGCTATCTGTACCCAGCGCCCCATTTCCGCTGCTAGGATAACATAATATGATTCATGGCAATCATCTCTGGGTGCCGTGGCCCCTATGCCTATTGAGCTACTTTAGTGCTGGAGTTAACCACTGTTGCCATAACAGTTGAATTAAGAAAAAACAGCAGAATAATCTGGGCAGTAATTAATATTATTATTTATGTTAAACTAACTGTACCTATAGCCCCATGGTATTTTGTTGAGAAGATATAATAGACAAGGAAGGGTCCCAGGGTATTTAATTATACCCAACGGATTTGTAGTTGAAAACAAGGTCCAGACGAGGGGTCTAGATGAGGGGTCCAAATTAGGGGTCCAAATAACAAAGCACATTATCGCCCATGTGGATTTCTATACTGGCCTCGGGGGGAGAAAACAAGCCGACCCCGCCATACAATTTGTGTGACATTATCGGCCTTGTTTTCTTTCTCCCCCTAGACTGGATCCAGAACTACCACGATACTGGAGCTGTGGAATTCTAGATTCTTAGACAAGCTGGCATACTTTCCCCGCAAAGTCTATAATCCTTGTCGGGGGGTGGTGCAGTATGCACTGCCTGCCATATAGATGGTTTCTATCCAAACCCTGCATCCCGGAATACATGTACCATATGACTGCACCACTCTATTATGGGAACGCAATGGTCCAGACCTCTTCCATCTAACTATTAACACAAACCAGACCGGCTTACCCGAGCCTATTGCTCTGATTCATCTTATACCAGCCCACAACAACTACACAGTTCTAGTTCCGCTATTCCACACGTGGAGTGCGATTATACAATCTATACTATCGGTTAGATGGAGACAAGAGCGGCCCTCAACGCAGCTCCTCACCACACACAGCTAATACCAAATGTAAGTATCTCTGGCGGGTACAGTATATACAAACGAACTTTTAGGCGAACATGCCAGAACGAGGCCATAAAGAGTGACCCGCAGAAGGGATGAACTAGTTAGAATGAGGCTGGAGTATAGCATTGGTGCCGACAACCCCTCAGATCGTCGAGGTTTGTCGAGTTCGTAAGCGTAGCTTTCAGCAACACGAAGTTAAACCGCGGCATCAATGTCACTCCGCCATGATGTGAGTCTCTGCTCAGTTGATGGGCCAACAGTCTAATGCAATCTCCGGCTTCCCCGTTATTGTTTTGAGTTCAGGACAAGTCACCCGGCATCATCCTTTCGAATAACAATCGAGGCTATGTCAGCCCAATATCAAGTATATGACTTAAAGTCCCTGGTACATCATCTTAGTTGAGCTGGACAACGTTTACTCCATCCAGTCCAGTCTGCAACACTACTTTCGAGTGAGGTCCTTCATCGATTTAACCCGGGAAGGCATCGGGCACTAGCTAACAGATCTCTATTTATCGTTCACTAGCCGGTTTTACAGGAAAAATTGGCTATCAATCTCTCTGACATCCATCTCAACTCCCTTTCACTCACTCACAACATCCTATCCGAGCAAGCGATGATGAGAGGTAAAGACGGTTTGCGGTTTCACCTGGTTATCTGGGGTAGAATGGAAGGGTATACCACGACTTGGATGGGATGTGAGAACTTGGTTGAGCGCTTCCCAGCAAAGTGGCGTAAGTCCCTCCTCCTTATTGACTACGATATACAACATGCTAATTGGATCCCGGGCTAGATAAAACCTTCGATAGCTGGGAGGCCATGTCGAATTACTATCATCACGAAACAGGTTGTTCAGGCCCTATTAGAGAGATCTCTGAGGAAACAGCAACGGCTGTTGATCCCACGTTGAGATGTCCAGGAGGGCTTGAAGACCTACCCTCTTGGTCGTTTGAAGTACGGGATCGCTGCTACTTCAGACGGCTGCACATTCCCAGGTCTGATTCTTTGAAGGATATGATTCGTAAGGGTCTTGTTGCTCCAAAGCTTGAGTCTCTTCCTGTCGCAAACCAAGCTTCGCTTAATACGAAGGGTCGTTCTTCCAACGCGGCTTTCCGCGCCGGTAATGTTACTCAAATTGATGGTACTTACCTCGTCAAAGGGAAATATGACCTTGATGCCAATGACCTTTCTCCAGATTTCGAGTGGTCTTCAGACACGGACTCGAAGCACTCATTTGCCGCCTCCTCACAGTCGACCACCGATACTATCGCGACGCCTGACATTATGCCTACTCCATCTCCCGTTCACCGACCCAAACTGGAGGTTAAGAATGAGGTTCAAGACGAGCCCCCATCGAAACGAGCGCGAAGGATGGACGCTGTTCCCGACAAGGAGAAATATCTCTATTCTAATGGCGAGCTGACTACGTTCGTTAGAACCTTCCGTCCGATGTTGCGTAAGTTGAAGTCCGTCAACATTACAGTAACTGGTAAGGGGGATGGGCCATCCAAGCAGTCTGATCATGCGACCACATCTCCTCCTTTTTACTGTAATGAGTCTATGGAGGAACGGGACTGGACGGTTTTTTACCCGGCTGCGAGAAAGATTTTCGCTTACTACTCGAAGATCTCGGTGGACATTGGCAGACACATAAAAGATGAGTGCTAGGATTGACATCTCAAGTTCTTCATCTCTTCAATTTCGATGTTAGTTTGGATAGGCATCTGGGGGCAGGACAGCTTTGCAGTTTTTGAGGATTTCTTTGGTGGTGATAGAAAGAGGAGAGATTTCAAGAGACCAAGGAAGCAGGCATTTTGTATTAATTGAAAAAGCTTAAGTTATGGCATTTTCATCACTATTAGCTTTAGTGAAAAAGCTATTCTAGGTTATTTGGCAAGCATTGGATTATGATGCTTTTGATAAGAAGACTGAGAATAACTTTATTGAGACTTGAGGCAGAACTTCAATAGCTGGGATATTATCTTACTGTATATCTCCATGACACTTGTACCTTGGAATTAGTGTGTAATATACCTCTTACAGTTGTATAAATCAAAAGACCCTAATGCTGCATCGTGGTTCGCAACTTGGTAATAGCAACTCCTTTGCGTGAGGCTCTGAAAGCAGTCAGGCCATGCAGGACGATTGTTGCAAGGGCTCACGGAAGATGCGGCGCGCTGGTGAAGCAAAGGGACGGTAGTTGTCGGTAGTTGTATCATGTCGAACGCGGTTTCTCCATTCTTAATGCTGAGTACATATTAGCAGCCATGATCGATCAGCATTGTGCGCTTCCGGATATAGTGCATGATGCATGCATGATGGCGCGTCTGAGCCACAGGGCTATTGTGTCTGATTCAACTCTGACACGTGGTGACAGCAGGGGATGCCTGATAACCTTCTCGAAGGGCAAAAGGTGACTAGGCCGAGCTTAACTTTATCTGATTCTCACTGATGCATGCTAGAATAGAAAAGAAACACAGACGTTATGAACTGTTGTGACAGACGCGTTTCCCATTCCAAGTCGATACCATTGCACTCGGTTGTTCTTCAGAGAACTGATTCTACTATGGCTGAAGCAAGCAATGCCAATCAACAAAGACTGAACAAGTGGACGCTGAGCACATGATAATAAAGGAACATTCTTTTTTTTTTTTTTCTTTAGATAATAGTTTAATTTCGCGTGTAATATGACGTCCTCGGAGGATCAAGCTCAATTCGACAGGTGCGCGGATAAACGACACAAACCGACGAGAGACGCGACAGAAAGAAGAAAAATGAGCCATTTTCTTCTTATTCATTACGAAATTGTTGGACTGCGGATTTTCTCTTCTATGTTATCATAGGGTCAATTTCACTGGGACCAAGGGGATCCTAGCTTGGTCTAATCCACTGAAGTGACACGACCCGGGTAAGTCGGAGTCGGACAGTTTTTTTCTTTCTTCTGTAAGCCACATAGGCAAGGGGGAGAGACAGAAGAGAGAGACAGTGAGAGAAAGGGGAAGGAGTCTAGAATGTTTTGTAGGTTGAACAGATAAGCAAGGGGTTTCATGCATTATTTATTTATTGTCTGGGATACGGAAATAGTTTTGTAAGTGTTGTTAGAGATTGATAGTTACCGTAGAGAAAAAAAGACTAATGTCGTCAGATTTTAGTAAATTCATTTCTCTTTCAACTGATCGTCCATATGGGTCAGTTAATTGGATGCCGAACGTAATGTAATGAACAATTGACGCTGTCTCGGAGTCTCTTTTGGCAGCCAAGTGAAACGGCGAGCGACGGTGGATTTAGCATGCCCGCCGTTAAACTCGTAAAACTCCACAGTCGGTGTTCAATTGGTTCTCGGGCCGATTGATTTTGAGAGTGAGAGATTGTGACTGTTGTGTTGCCCGTGTTGATCATCTTCAAGGAACATGGAATTTGCAGGGAAGGGGAGCAGACATGCAGGGGGAGGCATCGGTATCGCTCAAAGAAGAAAGACAATTAACCAAGAGTCTAATTCCTTGTCATGATCATAGCTCAGCCTTAGTTGCGACAAGCGATCATGTCATGCAGTTTTTGATACAATCTGTTCCTAGAGTAAAGCAGCCTTGATGACCCTCATTTTGACCCTCTCAAGTCAGCCCTGGAGCACGACTAAATAATCCGATGTTTAGATTAATTAGTTGCCCACGGGGGAGGGGAATAGCTAATCGTGCTGTTACGTACTGAAAAACGACATAAATCGTGGAGGTCTCAGGTAGTAAATGGAACGTGTGGTCGTTGCCTTGCCGCGTCTCCGGTAAGAGGAGCCGGATCAGGTCTCTCTTCAGTCCAGGGGCTGAGACGAGAAACGAACGCTGAGCTGAAGAAAGTCCAAGCCCAGAATCTAAACCCACGAGGGCTTCAACAAGAAAAGCCAAGACCGACGGAGTTTGTCCGTTTTACTTCTAGCGTCTTGGAAGAAATATGGATCATCATGCTTCTAGAGCGCGTTCCGTACATACAGCCCAGCCATTGGGTAGGTACGTATATTGGGACAATGTACTTCACAAGTGGTCAGATAACCGAGCTTTTCCCAGAGCAGACAAAAAAGCCAATGGATCCAACCGAGCCCTGCCCTGTGAGAGAGGAGAGAACCAGGTTAGGGGAGGGGGGAAAAAAGAGAAGGGAAAGGATAGGGCCCCTGAGTCAAACATTGACCTCCTGAAGGTTTGAAGACCAAGCTTTGAACCCTTCTTTTATTCTACTGACTGTAACTACAATATTACTGTACAATCTTTTGTTGGTTGAACACACGACGTGCCAAGTACCAGCCAGGCCCAGTTTATCCATCCTACTGTACCTGGTATCTCCTCCATCTCTCCCCCTCAAACGAATCTGATTCGATCCCTCTACGGCGTGCATCGATCCCTATCAATCGATACGATACGATACGATATACCCTACCTTACCTTACCTTGCAACGACGACCTTTCCCGAATCTCTCCCGCTCACAATGTCCGGCCTCGACGCGCCAGAAGTAGCCGCCGCCTACGATGCCGTGCGCTCCGACAAGGATGAGACCAACTGGCTCCTAATCTCGTACGCATCCGCCGTCGGCAACAAGCTGACGCTCACCAAGACGGGCACGGGCGGCCTTGCAGAGCTGGTGGGCGAGCTGGACGACGGCCAGGTCCAGTACGGTTACGTACGCGTCGAGTACGCCAACGACAAGGAGAGCACCCGAGTAAAGTTCGCGCTGGTGGTCTGGATCGGAGAGAACACCAAGGTCATGCGAAAGGCCCGCGTGAGCATCGAGAGCGGCGACGTCAAGAGGCAGCTTTCGCATCACAGCATCGCCGTCACGACGGGAGATAGGTCGGAGCTGGATGAGAGGGATATTGTGGTCAGGTTGAGGAAGGCTGGTGGCGCTGATTACAATGGTGGACGGGGTTAATGCACGCAGCATCGAGAAAGCAAGCAATATACCACACAGACACACACACACATGCACGACTGCACTGCACTGCACATATACATCGCATATACACATACACATACATATACATGCAAGGAACGGCCCGTCATGACAAGCGTATCGATCATCAACTATCCAACTAGTATATTGAGGGGGAAATCCGGTCACGTGTCGGTGAGGGAGAGGAAAAGGACGGAGATAAAAGGACATGTTGCCGGACTTCTTAGATAGGAATAAGCCTGACACTACTATGCGTGAAGGGGGACATTGTGCATGTTTATCTTGTTTCATCCTAGATAACTCGCGATGGCCTCAACTCAAACTCAGCTACTGCTGCGACCGTTGACGATGATGATGATAACAGACCAGGATGTCGGGGGCTCGGTGGTGATACCCTGACGATCACATACTGGATATTCCCCAAAATAGGTAAAGTAAAGCTGAGTGATCGTCAATCACAACCCGGCATTCGGCTTGTGGTCATTGGCGATTAAGTTGACAGTCAGTCATTACTTGCTTGCATCCATCATGCATATGACAGATACACTGACTGATACAGAACATCTATGTACCTGTTTCACAAAGGCCCGGCCAGCCAGGACATGGATGTCATCACATGCTGTTTACCGCACGCGCAGTCCGCGGGATACAACACACAACAGAGAGTTGTCCAGTAAATTAATCAACACAGCACCTACCTACCTATAATGGTGTGACTGCTGAAAGCTTGGCCCAATACCTGAACAGTCCACTGTCTCTGTCTCAACTGTAACGTACCTTGATCTCCTTCCAGTTCGAGCTTGATGCCGAAACTTTCGGCCTGTCCGCTGTGGTGTCCCACTCTTTTCATGACGTAGTAGCCTATCGTATCTCTCCGTTTATTCGTTAGGTACTTGGATCGCGCGAGCTCTTTTCCGTTGTTCGGTTCAGCCCCCATGCACTAAAGAACATGGCACTTGACGAGAGAAGCCTATCAGAAGTGATTTTTGGAGGAGCCACTTTTTACTGATAAGAGCACTGTACTGTAGCAGTCGATACGGTAATGTTACTCGTTATCATTTAAACGGTACTGTATACTTGAGAGATGTGTCGGTGATTGCTTGCAGCTTAGCCAAGACAGTTAAGATGGTTCATGCTTAAAAGACCCTGTTTATATTTTACATGCATGCATGTTTGAAGCTGTTGGTTGGTTCTGTTTGTATCGTATTCACTAATAATAACACTGGCCTGACTCTGATCTGTCTTGACTGTATCATCCTTCTCTTTCCCCGTCCCCTGCCTGTGCTTCTTTTGTCTTTCCCTTCTACAGTTTAGTCAATCAGTGAATTGATGGGCTGGACTCAACTTAAACCTGGTCCTGGCTACTGTACTGTACAGTAAGCTGTTGGTCTGCCTTGGCCTTGGCTGGACACTAAACCCCCAAGTCCGTCTTATCCCACTCTTTTCCACTTTTGGACGCGTCTCGGGCAGTGGGAGGGGGCCCATTAATCCCTGACCCTCATTGCCCTTGTTTCTTGATCCGTAGTACTTGTTCTTGGGTCTCTTGGTTGCCACCCATTACATAGCCTGAGGGGGTCCCCCCCATGTCTCCCGTCAATCCACTACTCCAAATTTCTTCAAGGCTCCCCGTCCGTCACTTTTTGCACTTTCCCCAGATTCGATTTGATCTATACCTCGTGTCACAATTCCCCTAGTTTGCTTTTTTTCCTCTCTCTCTTTGTCTTCTGTATCCTTTCTTTTTTAAAATCCCCTCATCCCCCTCTCCTCCCCTTC
>JAAVUC010000617.1:0-11182 GCA_014898925.1 Fusarium nelsonii
TAGTAATATAATATATATTTAAGTTTGAATGAAATCTGCCTATAGGAACTACACTTTTTAGAAAAGGTTATCAGGTCAAGGAAAAAAAGGTCCTCAGGTCGTGCATATATTAGCGCGGCGCTAAACTCACATACAGATAAATGGTCATCAGCCCTGATGACCATTACAATAAGTGATAGGGAGGCTGCTGACGAAAACCGACGGAAATATAGGTCTCTAGGGGCCTTTTCCCATCCTATTATCATCTCAGCAGGCGGCCTTATGGACCTAGAGACAGCTAAGACCTATAATAAGCTCCAAGAGCTAGTAGGCCCTGTGGCTGCTGCCCAGCTAGACTCAGCTATCGGCCTTACCCTTACCCGAACGAGGGCTATCTCAGCTGCCTCGATCAGTAAGGACACTTCTACAGGCTTAGCTAGTTCCAGATGGGCCCCTTAAGGCTCTACAGCCTTCCTTCTGCCTTCTAGGCCTATCTTATAGGCTATAGGATTCCTTCCTCTATTCCTCCTATATCTCTATCTCCCTTCCTACCTTCTATATATCTCTATCTCCCTTTTTACCTTCCTTATATTTATATATCTCTCTCTCTCTATCTCTTCTATATCGGCTAGTATTTCCTTACTTTATCCTCTCTTTTATTTCCTTACTATTATCCTTATACTCCCTTTACCCTCTTTTTACTTTCTTTATTTCCTTTAGAAAATCTCCCCTCTTTTCCTATAAGCTGTATATAGCTAGAAGTGAAGCAAGCTGGCAGAGATAGCTTAGGTAGTTAATACTAACCCTATCCCAACCCTACCCCCAAGACTTTCCCGACCTGGGGTCATCGGTTGGGTAGACTGCAATGAGAATATAGGAATAGGAATTACTCTGACTAAGTCTCTTTCTTTATTTAGCCATCGATGGATTATAATATATGGGAGAAGTCTCTGCACCTGAGACTTGGGCATAATGATTGCGGTTACTATGCTTGGGTAAAAGCCCGGGATAGGTTTATGCGAATCATCTAGAATACCTTTGACGCAGATGGAAGTATACCTCGAGACCTTCATACAGCAGTTCCGATGTTTAGAGATGAAGACGCTCTAGTATATACACAAACCCGGTTCCCTAGTGTTATTTAACTTAGTTAGCTTATCCTTTATAGGGAGAGTGGTCTGGATATAGGCAACAGATGTAATACTGTGGGCAATTACATAAGCTAATACGCTGGGCCAAGCTTATGCTAACTAGTGTTTTTGCCATCTCCTCTAACCCCTTACAGAAAGTAAGTCTTCCTGCTTCTAAGATAAAAGAAATTAAGGCTATTTAAGATTCTAGTTTACTTGCTTAGTTTTATATAAGATTATTAGTTATAATATATTAAGGCTAGCCCCTGTTAATAACCTGGTTAATAATATTGCAGTATATTATATCTAGAAGGTTATAGTAAGTTAGATTCTGAAGAGGATTATGTGACGTGTTATATGGTCTTATTAATTAATTCTATAGCAAAACTTAGTTAAAATAATAACCTTTAACTGCAGGCTGCCCTAACTTTTAATTTTTAATATATACTGAGAACTGAACTTTCTTAATTTTCCCTGCCTATTTTCCCTAATTGCTGATGCTGGTTTCCTTTATATACTTATAGTCTTAGACTAGTTATTAGAGATTTAAATAGTATATTTGAGATAAGATAAGATAAGTTAAGTTAAAAGCTATAATTCCAGCAGAATAATAACCTGTTAACTTATTACTAATTAGTAACTATAACAGCGCTATGAGACTTGCAGGCAGCTCTAGGCACTACTTCAATCGCTCACATAGTGATCATAGCCCAAACTGTTACTATGTAGCCTAACAGCTAGGTGCAACTGTTACAGTACTTGCAACACGAGGCACTCCTATTCCGTTATAAACGAATTTTCACTCCAGCCATAAGCTCGACTCAAGCGTTTCGCATAAATCAGGGTCATATACCCCTCAATCTGCGACTGATGAGGTCGGTGGATATTGATAGGTCTCTTGATATCCATATCCTCAGAAGGCCTGAACGTGTAAACGGAGCCAAGTCGGGGTAACACCGAGAATCCCAGTTCTGACATGGCCGCCTCGAAAGAGGTCCAGCTTACTGAACCTCGTGACTGAGCCTTGTCGAACAGAGTTGCAAAGACTTGAGCTGTCGATGAACTGACTTTTACAGGTTGAGGTGGCTTCACAGCCTCATTCTCTTCAGCACAGTCCGTGGTCGAGGTGATCGCGTAGATAGAGGAATGCTCTGGGCGGGTCTTTTCCTTTTGTCTCCGAGTCTCGACTCGATCCTTTTCGTCCATGGGAGCAGTGTCGATGGGCACAAAATCCGCCTTGGTATCCTTGTTCGACTTCACCTTGGCCTTCTGGTACTGTTCTTTCATATCTTGAAATGCTTTCTCCAGTTCGTCTTGGTACAGAGATACAATCCTTGTGCCTTTCTTTTCGATAACGAACCGGTCGAGGGCTTCCAGTGCCTTTTGGGACACGCCAGGCTCGAGAAGATTGTCAATAGGTGCAGCAAAGTCGCGCAGATCAACCGCTTTCTTTATCTGACCAACCGCGGCGTCAACCTCCTGAAGCCCAGCAACTAGCAAAGTACCCTTCTTCCGCGATGAAGGGGGAAGGGAATATACTGCAGAAAGATCCTGGACGAAGAGGATGATTGCAGCCATGTCATAAAGTGTACGAGACTCTCTCTCATAAAGCTTTTCTTGTTCCAATGGATGCGCTTTATAGAGGTTGGTGAGCTTTTGCATCCACTCAACAGCTTGAGTAGTATTTGTTTCCGGCTGACAAAGCCGCAACAGGTAGTGCAGCTGAGGATCAGAACGCGTGAGTTCCTCTGGTTTGCCCTTGATCGAGACCTTGGCATTTCCTCCGCGATCGTATACGTTGGACAGTCTTTTGAACCATTTGGATGCGGTTCCTGTCGACACTTGACGCTTGAATAGTGCTTGAGTGCGGGCGTATTCGAAATGGCATATGTTAGAGAGCTCCTGAAGAACCGTCGACTTGTACAACTTGTCGGTGGATGGCTTCTGGAGGAGGTCAAGCAAACCAGTGATGGATTCCCAGATAGCGATTCCTTGGACTGCATGGTACATTGTCTCAAAGACAGCAGGCCCAACATACCTATCTGTGTGAACTGGCATGGATCGGCCCTTCTCGTCATGCACAAGCTCAGGGCGGCTGAAGAACTCCATGTTGACGCCGGCACAAAGAACGGTGGGTTCTGTGTGAAGAAGCGACAGGTACTCTTGAAGCGATGACTTCTGGTCGGAAGCAATTGCAGAAACTTCTTGGGGGTTGAGCTTAACGGTGGCCTGCTTAGACACAGAATTGGATAGAGGAGTGGTCGCAGGCTTGGAATTCTTGGCCAGCTGGCTTCGAACTCTGGTTTCGGAGCCTTGGTCCAGAACATCCTCAATCATGATGTTAAGTGCTTGGAGCAGGTAAAGTTGACGCTGAAGAACAAGCTCTCCTAGTGACTGTGGGATGATGTATCCTTGCTGAATAGCTGACTCCATTCCTGACAAAACTTCCTTGACGTTCTGGCCATCAGTAACACGGAACGAGAATCCATACCGACTCTCATCGAAGACTGTAAAGCAGTTCTTAAAGTCATCAACATGGCGCAAGTTTCGTGTTCGCGCCATCTCATCAATGAGCTCGAGATCTCCAGCAGTTCTGTTATGACCACTCCAGTATTGCTCACACAGGGATTTTGTAGCACGGTACGTGAGCACGTCGAGGAACAAGGTCGATTCAGGATCTGTGATGTCCTTGAGATTCCACTCGGGTATGAACTTGCAGACATTGCCTAGCGAGGCATCTCGGGAATGCTTCAAGACTTGTCCCTCCATTGCCCCAGCCTTCATGCATTCTTCTCGCTGCGATTTATTAAATGATCGCCAGGCAGTTTCAACCTTGTGACCGTGAGCTTTCCACTTGCGCTTTAAGTCGCCGTGCAGTTCTTGAATCACTTCTGAGGTGCTAGGTTCCATTTTGGCTGGGTTTGGCAATCTCGGTGTTTTATGGGGTGTAGATGTGTATATAGATGCTGGTGAAGCAAAGTTGGGGACCAAAAGGCGGGGATCTTGGAAAAGCTTGCGCCTCGCTGTGGCTGTACTGGACATTTGTTGTGTGGTATAAGGTGGTAATGCTTACTGTGTGTTGATGCCGGAGATTATTTCCTGATACCCCAACGACTATCTGGTTGCTTTTGCGGTTGCTACAGCAGCATGTGCTGATCGGTACCCTAGCCCACGAGAATAACTCTTATATGGTGGGCTAGATTAGCTACAGTCATTATACCAGACTTCTAATTTCTTATAACGCAGGAAGTAGAGTATTAGCCTGGGCGGATTCATATTCTGATGTTCTAATTCATGCAATAACACAGCCGACAAGAAAACTCACACAGATATTGAAGGAAAATTAGCAGGTCGCCCTCCTTTTCGGCTTAGCTTTTTGGGATGATGCGCTAGGCCCTATATGGGTTAGCGATAACACGCTTCTGAAAATGGATGGATTTTGACCACGAAATTCACAATTGGCTGAAAGAGAGCCCCACATATCCAAAAACGGCCACATCTTGACCACGAAATTCTGATTGGCTGTAATGCTTGGGACCGACGACGAGGTCAGCAACTTCCAAGACGAATATACCAACAACCAGCTAAGAGAAGTTATGGAAATATAAGTAAGGCAAGACTTAAGCTCTTAATGTGTTGTTTTATATCATGCTACTAAGTTTTACACTATATTCAGTGTCTAGTTTGAGTCAGTCAGTACATGATGGTTAGAGTTGATTTGGTCATTAGTTACTAGGGGAAATCTGGGGATAAATACGAAGACTCTGATTGGTGCAGAAGTGGAAATGTGGCGCATTTCTAGTCTACATGCTTGATTAGGAGGATCAGTAAGGTACGCCTTGTTCTAACCGCGCGGTTACAAGACCATCATTACATCGTCCTCAACCTTGTACAACTGAAACTGTTGAGTGTTTCAGGTATTTGGTTTTGCTGTCCCTCGAGCGATCTCTTCCCCGTTAGCCGCGCGATTCGTGGAGCATCAGGTCAGAACAGACCTACTTCTACGGTTACGTGAGAACTGTACGTGCATATAAAGCTTCGGTTGAAGAAGAGCTTCAGGCCTGTCTAGCCCCATCTCATCTTTGCAACTTAATCTCTTATTTGACTTTTGTTACCAGTGCAGGATAATCCCATTATGTCTTGTCTCAATACTCCTCAGCTCAGGAAACTTTGGGGGCAAGTTCAAACGAAACCAGAGTGGGCAACCACCAAGTTTTGGGAATATGTTTTCAAAGAGAACGTTTTTGGAAGTAGTCGCTGGGCGATCGCCTCACAGCAGCCGCCAACGGATGATGAGAATGACCTCCGACGCGTCGACCTGGTGGTGGAAAACATTGACGAAAACGGAAACTCGGCAACCCTACTCTTTATGGAAGCCAAAAGAGCCAACGTCACTTTGGATCAAATTGATGTGGTCGAATACCAAGCATTTACTGCTTGTTGTGCTCATCTATCCTATACAAGAAGGTCATGCATTTGGGCCATGACATGTGTGGGCAGCAAAACTAGGCTGTGGGCCTACAAGTCCAACGACGATTATTTAACACCATTCTGGCCTCTGGGAGATGGACTGTCAGATAGAGCTGAGTACATGGAATATTCTGTCCACGGAGACGAAATTCTTCGTAAGCTCGACTTCATCAAGAAAAATCCCATGCCTGGACGGGATGTCTTCGAGAGGCCACCATCACCCAGGCCAACCTCCCCCAGCCTTCCTCAACCCTGGCACGACAGCGAAGTCAACTATATGGTTCCCACCGCATCACCGATTACTTATACAGCTTCTGGTTCGGACTGGCAAACCCATGAGCCTCCGATCGACACCTACGGTAGCCAATCTCAGTCTTTAGAAGCAACCCAGGCTCCAACAGTAAACGCAGACGACGCACTGGAGGTGGTTGTGGACAAGCATGAGAAAGGCAAGTACAAGTGCAACATCGTCATTGATAACGGCCGCATCCATGTACTTGATGGTGCATGGGTCGAGTGCTACATCAGCGTCTCCGGGCAGCTTCACCCTGGTTACACATGGAGGGGTACTTCAGGTCGGCAGTACTACACTTGGTCGCTAGAGCCAGAACAGAAGGCGAAGAAGAAGAGACATTGATGCGGAAGATGCCGCTTGATCTACCGGAAATTACTATATTCTACCTTCGTCTAGTATCATCAGTCCATAACCACTGTCAACTGAGTCTCTTCACAGCTGAACCAGAATTCCAACCGACCTTGCATCCCATAACACGTCCAACCTTGTTGCTTATCGTGATCATGCGTTTGTTCACTGGTGCTCTTTACCATGGTTGCCTGTAAAGGAGCCGGGGTTTCGGGCCGGCTGTAAATCTGTCGACGCAAACAGATGTGACTCGGTTCCGCGCAATCTTGGGAAGGATCAACGCCTATCCGGCATTGTCCGAGTGATCGCTGAGCACCGTTCTGGTATTCAAACAAGATACCCACACAAAAGCCTCTGGCTTCATCGTTGAAAATTCTCACATGGCTGACACATTCCAGTGGAGCCAGAGAGACATAGGCGCAGGGGAACGGAGGATCGTCAATCAACGGTCGACTGAATGGGGTTACTGGCAGGTTTTTCGTTTCCACCCCAGTAGAGTAGGCGCCAAAGACAGAAACGGGTCGCTGTTCGAGTTCGTCGTATATGATCGTTGTTGGTGCTTTACTCAATAGCAAATCTTTAGCTTCTTCAAAGTGACCAAGGCCGACTGACACGTCGCCACCCAATTGCATTCGGAACTGGCCTCGTTAGGAATCTTCAATCATACAAATTACACTTTTGTCAGATCGACTCACAAGCAAACAGGCCCCAATAGAGGGAACAATCTCAGGTAATGGCAGGCGTGACCCCAAAGCAACAATAGCATCTGGATGTGGGAAGGGGATATATATCCAAGTGACTGACTGTTGACGTCGGCAAGATAAGCGTTGATAGGTCGTCTGGGCATAAGGTGTTGCCCGTGTGTGAGCATGCACGGCATAAATTTGATTATCAGAAAAGAAAAAGGTGATCCCACTTGCTTGACGTAAATTGATCGTCCTGAATTGCGTGGAGTAAGTGATGTTTCTTGGATAGAAGCAGCATTGGTCTAGAGGTGGAGGTGTTGGTGTGTCCCAAGTCTGAAGCCCGCGGTGTTTGCCGAGCAACTCCAAACGCGAATTCCCAAACTATTATACATGGTCAGTACTCCAATGCCTTTTGGTATTCTGAGTTTTATCTGAAGCATATCGGGTTCTTACTTGAAACTGCGCGTTGATACCTTCAAGGCTATCATGGCTTAGTACGACGAATACGCAACCTTCAGTCCGTCTTGTTTTGAATTTTGGACTCTCTTTAAGCCTTTCGATCTCCCGGAGACCTCGTGAGTCTATAGTTAAACGCATGATCGGCAGCATATCTGTTGTATCTGCAATCACGGGTTGGCCACCACGTTGCCAAGCCGAGACTGTCTGTAGTGGGAAGGACAAGAACTGACAGGTTGTCGTGACAGAGAATCTCTCGACTAGCCCGGATACCGTTCGAATCCGCCAGATCATGCTTGTATCTGAATAATCGTGAATCATATTTAGTATTTCTGTAGGAAGCATTTGCATTCTGGACATGTTTAAGGCCTCAAATACTGATTCATCCATTTTCGTGACTGTTTCTCTTAGATGGAAATAAGGTGCTTCACGCCAGGGAGCTCGCCAGGCAGCAAGTATCCACAATAAGTCTAAATGACGACTCACATCGCAGCGTCGCATGAGAAATTCCAAGCAGTCTGAATGTGTGACTGAGACCTCCGGTGAAGCGTTGCAGATGCTGCAGTTTGGTTTTCGACACAGGAGCACGTTGTTCTTATCTCGAACTCCATGGCCATAATCAGGGAATCTGTATGGACCAAGTCGTTGGGAAAAGGCGGTCGAGTTGGCGTTGCCAATAACTTGGAAGCGGGTCAGAATATTGTTCTAAGACTTCAGACAGGAAAACAAGATTGACGACTTACGCAATTCACATTCTTCAGACACCTTCATTGAGCCGCCGCAGATTCCACAGTACGGTCGAAGTCTTGCATGATGATCGTCTCTCGAGATCACTGCCATATCTGGCGGACAATCAGGGGAAATCACAGCTTGAGTACAGTAGTCCGTATACTAGAGTATGTGAGAAAAGAGGCTATAAGAGAGTGTAGTCGCGAGCCATATATCATCGGTTGAGCTCATCCAAAGCAGATGCTATTCCAACAACCAATTACTAAGTAATTGAGTAGATCAAAAGTCTATGGAATAAAGGGGCGACAGTGGGGTTAAATAAACCAATAGCTAAATGAGGATCCAGCAGTCATCAAGGCTAAGCCATTCTAGGAATTGCGCATTATACTGTTTGCGGCACGATTTCCAAGCACGGTATTCAAGACAAGCACGGTCCCACTCCCATCTTCTCTCCAATCATAACTTTGTATTATACCCGGGTATTGACGGCGGCAACGGAGCCCGTTCTGTGTTTGAGAAGCATGATCTAACGAACCATTTTTGAATAAAACCAATCGTAATTGTTGGCTGGCTGTCATATTTGTCGCGATAGAGGCTGGCAAGCCAGAATCAGAACTTGACGCGCTGCTGTTAAGGTGTTGTCTTGCCGGAGCGCGTAACCAAGCACCAATCAGAAATCCAAGTGAACCCTATATCGAATTCAAGTCTACCCCTTGTTAAAAATCAAGTCAACCCCCTGTAAAGCGGGGCAAATTAAATCAATTGTACAACAATTGATTTTGGACTGTAGGACTAGGTAATTATGCAATTGTGTCGACTGTTTAGTATAATAAAAGGGTTTCTGAATGTTCTATCATTTGCTAGTTATTTGACCTCAGCCTTTAAATTATTTGTCCTATGTTGCTTAATGAGCTCCTCGATACCTAATCTAATCATGCAACGGCCGTCGACTGAGGAGCAATGGCCGGATAGCCTGTATTATCGAGTCAACTGCAATGCCACATCGGGTATCTAGCCTTGGGCTGATGTCTCATGAAGACACGGTCCGCAGCGCATGCTCTGCCCAGGACCCGCTGACCGCGCCCGCGTATAGATCGAGAGTCCAATCTTCGCAATATTGGATGATATGCCACGGCTACAATATCAGTCGAAATTAAATAAAACTTGGCTTGGAATGTTACTTCGAAGTCAAAGGGAGATACTGTAACTTAATTTGGCCGAAAAATCTGCTGGTTGCTTTGAACCCCAAGTCAGACTTGCCTACTGGAAACGGCATTCTACTCTCCGACAGCCCTTAAGGTCGTTCATTCCAACCCCCGTAATACAGGAGCAACGCAGATGCGAGACGAAAAAAATATGTTTCCAAGCGACTCAGGTATACAGCTAACTTATAGAAGGCTCTAAATGTCTATAATTGCACCCGGACCCTATCAAATCCAGCTAGTTCTCTCTCAGAAATATAATAAATAAATAATTTATTGGCTCATTACAATACAGGAAACATTTAACGACTCCCGCGGAGTACTTCAGGGATCGCACCGCCTTTGCCGCACCGTCCACATTTACAGTTAAGAGGGAAAACCGGTACCCACTTACTACCACCACAGTTATTGCAGTGACCCAACAGCCGATAGTCCATGAAATGATATAAAAGCTCTTTGATAAACTCGGGACTATCGGCCGTGGCCTCATCAAACTCTTTTTTGACATTTGGTAAACTCAAACACCCGGGGAGCTTCTCTCTAGCAAAAGCTAGAGCGCGATCGCGAAGTTCTCTTGCAGAGGGCGGTGTAGAGTTGTAAATTTCAGATATTGACAGAAGAAAATTGGAGACGTTCGGGTTTTTTGCCAAGTATTCCGAGTATTTATCTGCCGACAGGACTCTTAACTCTTCGATGTCGTACTTGTCTGCCAAGGTAAATATTGCCGTATGAATCAATGGAACGGGAATCGTTTCTGTGGCTGCATCTTCTCCCTCCAATTCTCCTGTGTAATCACTAGTATAGAAGAACTCCACCATCCGCTGTACCATCGGCAGGGAATGAGCGTCTAGGCTATATGATCGGGTAGATGCCTCCTAGAACATCGTTTCAGTTATTACGGCATTGCCACGGAGAAGCGCATGGTACCTTCAAATTTCCAGTGCATGCCGCGTGAAATACTGGGGAATGGCTGCAAATAATCACCCTGTGAACAGGTATGATATGCCCTTCACAAGTGAATTCAAAGTCGGTAAACTCGCCTTTCTCCCGCGCCCTGTCGAGTAAATTAGAATTTTTCGTGTTCAGGAGGCCAGAAGTATAGTATAGTTATACTTCGAAATTTGCTTCGCAGCCCTCGTAGAAATCATTGCCGTATGACTTGAAGCTACAGTCTAATCAACAGAATGAGCTCAGATCCGTGGCAAAGGTCGCACCACCGATAGGGTGACCTGAGCCAGCTCTTGATTACAATACTGGCAAATTTGAGCGCAACTGTTTCGGCGGCTGAACCAATTGTTATCAGCTAGTCTGTAGACATAATACAGTAGTGTCATACGTACTGCAGCCTGCTGGAGGATGCTACTGCCGCCGACGTCACACATTGCTGTATATAATTTGAAATACTGAAATACTGGTTCTGTGTTTGAAATCACGTCATCGTGACGGAGATTGTCGGCATGCTTATACTGACGGTAGCGTCACTACAACTTCAGTAACGCGTAAGCGGCGGTCGCTCCGGAGAAAGGGATCAGTTATGTCCCTGTTATTAACCAATACTGGGTACCAGACAATTTATGGTTTGAGCTATCGTTCTATCATACATACATACAAGTCTATTACGCCCGGTAGGCCTACGCCCAAAGGGCTCTGAAGCTAAGATTACATACACTTCGCTAGTTATTGCCTTGCTCTCGTCAAGCCCAGACGATTCTCGCCTTGTTCCTTCCAGTCCAGTCATCGCTCTTCTCCTTGGTCCTCCTTGGTGTTAGTAGTAGCAGGTCAACTTGAAGCCCATTTCCTCCAAGTGTTCAGTTTCCTATCTTCGGCGGCTGAAGCGGTGCCTGTTGTTGACTATTTGAGGGCGTCGGGGGTTATCGGTTAGTGTTG
>JAAVUC010000618.1:0-69596 GCA_014898925.1 Fusarium nelsonii
ACCCCGATCAGTGAAGAACCCCCGCCATCACTGCTCTCTCCTTCCTTCACACCCCCTGCTACTCCTGGTACTGCTACACCGACGACGGCTGGCCTTCGTGGTGTCCCTGTTGACAGCTCTATCCCCTCCGGAGGATGCGGATCAAAGAGACCCAAGCTGCTCCCGACTCTCCCGGAGGTTGAGTGCATTGTCCGTGCTCGTATCCCTACGGTGGCGGGGACAGAGATGTTCCTGCATCTGTACACCAATAATGTGGACAACAAAGAGCACCTCGCCATCGTGTTTGGCAACAATATCCGAAGCAAAAGTCTAGATGCTGTCCGGGAGGGTGAGACGGAGATGGACCGCATGGTGCGCGGCGCATACACAGGTAGACTGTTCCCCGGTCGCACAACCAGTGGCATCGGCCCAGCGACCCCCCAAGAGGAGCAGCCACCACAGTCGTCGGATCAGCCTCCTCTGGTGAGAATTCATTCCGAGTGCTACACAGGTGAGACAGCGTGGTCGGCGCGATGCGACTGTGGTGAGCAGCTCGACGAGGCAGCGCGTCTCATGAGTCTGCCGGGCAACAAGGCCGGTGGTATCATTATCTACCTGCGACAAGAGGGTCGTGGTATTGGTCTAGGCGAGAAGCTCAAGGCGTACAACCTTCAAGATCTTGGTTCTGATACTGTGGAGGCGAACCTGCTATTGCGACATCCCGCTGATGCTCGAAGCTACGGTCTTGCTACGGCTATGTTGCTGGATCTTGGTCAGCCAGAGATTCGACTGTTGACGAACAACCCTGATAAGATTCGTGCGGTTGAGGGTCCCAATAGGGAGGTTGTGGTCAAGGAGCGTGTGGCTATGGTGCCTCTGTCATGGAAGGGTCGAGGAGGCTTCAGAAGTCAGGAGGTGGAGGGTTATCTGAAGACGAAGGTAAGTTCAGAAAGGATTTCATATGCCCGATTTGGGAGGCGACGACTAACACCACCGTAGATCGAGAAGATGGGTCATATGTTGGATATGGCATCTGTGCCACAGTAGAGACCGAGACACGCAAGCGATACACAAATACCAGAACGTCAAGGAGGTAAGAGGGGGATGTCTCTACCAATGCTTCTATTTGTCGTCATTGCACTCAATGGAGTTTATTCGTCGTTCTTTTGGGATTGTTCTTAACGGCGTTGTATGGTGGAACTTTGACGTATCTGTATGGTAGACAAAAACCACATTTCAACAGGTCTCGGAAACTACAACCTATATCGATTTCTTAATTATTGATCCGGAATGGTGGCTTCGCGAATGTTGGTATTATGATGACCGATACCATGGGAGTTACAGTTCATCATGAGATTGCTCGACCATCCTGACATTGTCGAGTACGCACGACGGTTCTATCTTATATTCGAATGGACTTGAAATGTCTGTTCTTTGAGTTTGGAACTAAGATCTCATTACTTGTTAAAAGCCTGGCTCTGGTATGGAATGGGGAGCTATCCTAAGTCTGCATCTCAAGTTTGTACCATGTTATGAGATGTAGCCTAAAGCAAGCCTAAAGGAAGATTATTTTAAGATCTTCACCATCTTTGTAATAAATAATGACTAGTTTTCTGAATCAACAAAGAGCTTTTATGGGCAATAGGACACCCCACCTGCTTTCCCTTTTCATGATCTACATGCTTCTTCGTCTTATGGTCGTCAATCACAAAAGCCGTGCTAGTGGGTCGGTTCCTGCCGCTAAAGGTCCACCGTGACGATTTATGGGCCTAGGTGCGCTTTCCAAATATTGAACGGCGCGTCAAGCTTCAAAATCGCAAACTCAATTTCGTTTCGCGCAAAGTCGAATCCTCCCATTTTGTCATTTTTGTTTCTTTTCTCTACCCGGCACATAAATAGCCATGCGATAATAGCTTTTTTACAAATATCAACGCCATCATGTCTTCCCAGACGATTCGCCTGCGTCTTGTTATCCGCAGACATTCCGTCCCTGAAGTCAAGCTCGTTTGGCCCTGCATCGCAAACGATGACCTCACAGCTTCGAAGCTCCTCGCGCTTGTTAACGAGGTCGTCCCGCTCGAGAGTCGAGATTGGGGTCTGGAAGATTATGTTGTCGAGCTAGCAGATGGCAAGGGCGATAGTTTCGAGCTGCTGCATTTTCAACCTGTCGGCAAAGTTTTGAAGGAGGATGACCAAGTTTTGTATGACCTACACTGCTTCTACATGAAGATACTTCGCGCTAACAGTTGTACAGAATCAGATCACTTTCCACGGACGACCTTAGAAGACGAAGACTTAGTGGACGACATCAAATATCACTTGACGGAAAGCATCTTATCGATGGTTTGGCTTTTGGTAGGCCCTGGTTAAGGCCACCTCGCGACCGTCCCGCGCTCGACCTACCCCCACGGAAACGAGCACGTATTACACGAGAAGAAGAAGAAGCCGAGGAAGAAGATGACGATTCGTATGTCGACGAAGAAGCTCCATCAGAACAGCTGTTACTTCAAGGCTCCTCCCCGACCGAAGATCAGGATGAACCAGGCAGTGTACGCCTACGAGCAAGGTTTATGGACACCGATCAGCTTAACGAAGATGACGAGGAGCTTGCTGGTGACAACGACTTTGAACCCACAAATGACGGACATGCACAGCCCGAGATTGACGACGACGAAGACTCTGAGAGTAGCGACGAAGAAGATGACACAGAAGTCAATCTTGTTGACGAGTTGAAGCAACTACAAGAAGACAACGCTTTGATCGATGGATGCGAACAAGAGCCCGAAAGTACTTCGCTTCACCTTGCACCCAAAATTGACCTTCCTATGCTCGATAAGATCACAGCACTACGAGTCGCATTCCCCTTTACCTCTCTACCAACCATGGAAAACGCTCTGAAGCAAAGCAACAACGACTTGAAGGAGACATACCACACCCTTTCCTTAACCAACAGCCCAACGGTCACCTTCGACGAAGTACTGGAAATGGCTTTTCTCGGTACTGCTTTCAATTCCGGGCCGCCTTCGGAACAGCATAATCCGGGACAAGAAGAGGTTGAAACAGAGACACTCCGGCTTCCAGGGCAAACAGAAACCACGAACTCGAAACGGCCATTGATCCAAGAGGTTGACGACGACGAGCCCTCTTCAAGTGCACCAAGCGAAGCTATAAATGGAGTAGCAAGGCCTTTGATTAGTGAGGTGGATGACGACGATGATACCTCAAGTTCTTCTAGCAGTTCAGACTCCGATTCTGACTCTGATTCCGACGTGGACGAGGAGGAGGACTCCCACAAGGGTTCAGAACAGGATCCAGACTTGTTAAGCGATTCCTCGGATTCAGACGACGATCCGAGCGAGTCTGCAGAAAAACCTATTTCTTGTCGGGAACTCTTGAACGGTGCGCGACCAAATGGCGAAGCGAGCCCGAGTGACGATTCTGATTCCGACTCAGAATCAGATTCGGACTTTAGTTCTGATTCGGGCAAGGCTGCCAGGACTGCGAAGGCCTCGACTGCACAGGATTCTGACGACGACAGCGACAGCTCTAGTGACTCTGACTGGAGCTCAAGTGATTCTGATTCGGAGTCAGAGCCTGAGGAGATTTCCTCGAAGAAACAGTCTCAAGCAAAGCAATCACAAGCATCTGCCGACTCCGAAGTGAAAACCGCAAGCCAAGCTGCCAACGCTGCCAACGCTGCCTCAGGGCCCACCGAAGGTACAAAACCCCCTGGCACCGGTTTAGCCAGGACCAAGAAGAGGAATGCCAGAAGACGTGACCTCAAGCGAGTGAGAGCTATGCAAGCCTTGGAAGATACTCAATCCCAGCATTCTACCAATGGAGTGGCTGGCGAAGATGCTGAATTTCTGGCTCGAAAACGTGCCCTTCTGAGTGTCGTTAGTGACGAGAGTGAAGACGTCCCAAACCCTCCGAAAGAGACGCCTGCAACAGGCACCAATCCTATGATAATCGAAGTCGAGGAAACACCAGCGCCTACGACGACCCAAGATGCAGCCCCGGCCGAGGAGTCCGCTCCTCAGCGTCGTCACAAAGTCGACATGGGTGCTGGGCGACGAATGCTTTTTGGTGCTCTCGGACTGAAGAACCCCAAGTCTAAAGCTGACGAGGAGAAGCTCCGCAACAGCCTGATGAAGGATGTCAAGCCACTGCAGAACCCTCGCGTTCAAACTGAGGAGGCAAAGCTCGGTGGAACTGAGCCAGCAGTGGAGCAAGAGGACGAAGACCCTGAAGCGTGGCGAAAGAAGATTTCGTACCGAGCTGTCGAATGTTGTCAGGAAGGTGTTGTTTTGAGCGAACCGCCGTTCCCATTCGTACAACGATGGGATCCCCAGCAACAGTATACGTCCATGAGGAAGCGAAAGAGAGCCTCACAGGAATTCAATGATGAGAGCTATTACGAAGAAGAGTCTCAATGGAATGACGACGAAGAGTGGCAAGACGACACTCAAAAGAAGAAAAAGAAGAAATCCAAGAAGCGAAAAGGAAAGGGTGGTTATGACGGAGGTTACGACGAGATGGAGGTCACCGAAGATTCGTATGCTGAGACAGGCGCGAATGGTGATGAGGATGTCGTGTTGAATTATGATGATATACCGACCAAGCCTCGTTTCCAGGACACTCAGTTTACAGAGATGGACGATCTTCCTTCACTACCTGCAGATATCACCGCCCTTCCCAGTCTTGAACTGTCCGAGATCAAGCCAGGCATGGTTATTACCTGGAAGCAATTGCTCATGTCAAAAGCAACCAAGTGGCAACCTGAGATGGTATCCATGACAGGACTTATTCTGTCTATTAGTGAAAATAACCTTCTGCATGTTCTTTTGGCGAAGAGGGATAGAGACGAAAACGACAAAGAATACGACGAGCACACAGGCCAACGCGTTTATGCAAAATTCGAAGTGCCAGACTTTGACGAAGACGAAGAGGACAGCGAGGAGGACAACGGGCGAAGAGATATTGCCTGGGATGAAATGTCCGACACAAGACTGGTTCAACAAGCGCCGCCAACGGAACCTACGGAAACACTTGCCAAGGGCACCGAGCTTCCGAAAGAACACACTAAGCCCGTACAGGACGGAACGGTGAATAACAAGGTTAGCGCGAGAACACACCCCGATGAGACTATGGCTGAGCAGTTAGATACACAGAAAGTGAGAGCTGAGGTGGAGGCCGATTTGAAGGAACGAGAAGCACACAAGCCCTCAGGAACCGATAAGTCTGTCTCGATTCCTTCTGGCCAGCAGCCACCATGGCTTGAGTTTACGGGCTCTGGTGACGACAGCCTGATTAGCAGTTTTGTTCGACCTATGGAGACACCAAGTGATGTAACTAACAGCCCTACACGCCAACTACGAGAGACGATGCAATCCGCCATTTTTGGAGAGGAGGGTTCTCTACCCAATGATTTAGCGGACGTTAGGAGAAGTAATGTGGAGGGAAAAGAAGCAAGGATGGATGAGGTGGATGAAGCGAAAGAAGCGAAAGACCTGGACGAGGCTGGCTGGGACACCGTCATTCCCAACAGCGTGCCCTCACCGGACCTTCCAGCCTTTCCTAAGAATGATATGCCTGTGGACTACTGTCTGCTTGCAGTGCCATCGTCTGCGGGCAGTATTCGCAGTGGACGGCAGCCACCATCAGTCAGTCTTGAAGATCTTCCAGAGGAGCGTATTGAGGATTCAGTTGTGGACAATGGTCCTCACAAAAGGGCTCCAAGCCCTCAGATTTCGAATACGTCGGCAAGGAGTAGCAGCCCTTTTCCTCCTTTGGAAGAAATCTTCCAAACAGCGAGACAGACACAGAGCCCCGCGAAGTTCTCACAACCACCTGTACCTCGGTACGTGAAGTCTGAAAACCGCGACGTTGAGTACGAAGAGGCGATGCGGAAATTGGATGAAGGAGAGGACGAACCTGATCCTTCACTGGGCCGCAACAAATCGTTACGTAGCCTGTTTACACATGCAACACAGGAGAAGATTCCTTTACAACGATCAATCAAGAGCGGGGTGTCGCAAACCGAGGTTGTTGAAACTGAGCGCATGACAACGCCACCAGCAGCATCGCAAAAGGTCAAAGAAGAATCACAGTTCGTGGTGCCGGAAGGCAGCCAGGTTATTGAACTGAGCTCTAGTCCGGCATCTGTTCTGTATACCGAACATTATGCCCAAGACAGTCAGGACGGAACTTATCATGACAGTCCTCTGCCACAAGGTTCAGGCTGGGTGCAGAAGAATTACAGCCAAGTGAAGACGCGAAGCCGAGGCAAGAGTCTTCCAGTAACGGCGACACCGACACCGACAGCAGCGAAGAATAAAACGGTTACCACTACACAAGCTCGCTCCACCCGCGGACGAACATCTCTTCCGCCGGTTCGAGATGTGACTGCTAGTACCTACAGTCAGATCAGAGGGCGAAGGAAGCCAACACGCAAGTTCTGACAGACACGGCAAGGTAATCTATGGAAGTTCTGGAAGGGATAAAAAGGGGCTTTTGCATCATTGTTTCGTCAGCCTAGCCCTGGTTTTGCAGGCAGGATAACAAAAGGAAATGTGCGATTAGAGAAATGCGTATTAAAGCATAGGTACATATGTATTATTAGGGTCATTGGCGTTGGGGAGTCCTGCATAACAGCCTAGCGTTTGGCTGAGGACAAAAGATCACTATGGTGTAAAATGCACATTGCTAGAGCTAGCACAAAGAAACAGGCAAGCTTAAGCCAAGATTCGTTATTCTCAAACAGTTTCTTGCTCAAATGTCCAACGTCTCATGTGAGAAGCATCACGAACCGATGTTTAGTCCTGGGTCTGTCTCAGTGCAGGGTTAGGAGGAAAAGCTGCATCACGAGCCAGTCCGTCTCAGCCAACCAAACCACTCCAGCGAGCAGATGATGCGCGAAACAACCCACCATCACCACCAAGATTACCCAGAATCTACCACCCAAATATGTATCTCGTCTCTGATCTAGTGTCTCATGAGCGTACTGAAATCCCACAGCTGTTGGTTATTGTCGCGTGGCTAATTTTTCGTCATAGAGGTCTCTGAAGGACCTTAAAAGTATATTGTTCACGCCACGGAACCGTGTTTCCTTTGATCGGTCCTTCTTTTCTCTTGTTCTTGACTTTGTGAATTGTGACTATTACTGCTGTGCTCGTCTTTGTTCAAGGGGAGAACTGTGGAATACTTGGTTGAAGACGGATATATAACGACAAGATCAACCTACCAAGACATACCATTTCTGTCACCGGCTGGTATCCTCAACTTATACGGACTCTTTTGGATACACAAGAACATCTACAAAACAACATCGCAATCATGTTGCCATTTCGCTACTTTATCTTCACCCTCTTAACCATCTTGGGCTTCACAAGTACAAGCTTCTGTCTACCTACACAAACGATGGAAGCCCAGCCCGCACCAACACTATCGCACGCTTTCCCAGACACAACAAGCATGCCAGACGACATTTCTCTAGAAGAGAGACAGGAGCGAAACAACGCCAACCCATCCGTCTTTAACCCTCCCGTCACTGCGGCGCCAGACCAGGCTGAAAAGCTGGCGAGCATGGGTTGGAGGCAAACAACTTACTACGAATGCAAGACGAGGGACGGCCAGGAGCGCTGCGGGTGGCATATCCCTGTATACAAGGCTGCCGCCGAAGGTCGAAGAGGGGAGATTGTGGGGTGGAAGGTGGTTGTAGGAATCGCCTTGGGATTGGCCATGCTGTTGTATGGAGGATGGTGGTAAATTTCGACATGGAATATTGCATCGGGTGGAGTATGGAGTTTTTTCTTGGGATAGATTCATCTTGATACCCTGTTGTGCTGCTGGGCGGCATTTGAATTGATTAGAAGCATTCTATACCTCCCCTTTCGTGTACAAGTCAACTATGAAAAAGTCATGAGTCATGCATTATCATCACCTTCAATATTCACAAGAAACAAGCTGAAAGACCAGAACCGTGTGAAAACCAGAAGACGTTGCTATTTTTGTTTTTGGTCCGAAACCCGAAAAACACCATTGATTTCATGCTAGTGTATTGAGGAAGGAAGGTGAAAGCATGGCCTTCAATCCCCCTCGTCGAGTCCAGATAGCCCCCGCGTCCGCCAGCAAGTCCCTGTACCCTATGCCAAAGCCGACGCCGACAACGAGGATGGACCGTAAATGACACCGAATGCATGCGGCCACAGACATAGCCGCAGCCGCTCCCCAACCAGCCCGAGGATATACACAAGCCAAAGCCGCATTTCGTTTATTTCTCCTTCTTCGCCTTGGCACCCTTGACCTTCGCCGTACCTCGGAGGGTCTTCTGTCGGTTCTTGCGCTGCTTGCCTATTGTCGAGTGTCAGCCAGACTAAACCTTGTGTTCGTTTTTTAGGGATATACGCACGCTGCTGTCGAGAAGCACGCTCGGCCTTGGTGGCGAGACCAACGCGCACCAATCGGTACTGAGGCTCGAACTTCTTCATGGCCTCAGGGGAGTCATAGACGAGAGCGAAGCCGGTGGTCTTGCCACCACCGAACTGGGTTCGGAGACCGAAGACGGAGATCTGGTCCTTCTGGGCCTTGTAGAGAGAACCGAGCTTCTCACGGAGCTCCTCCTTGGAGATGTTGGCACGGTTGGGGTGGAGGATGTCACTGTAAAAACGCATCGCAATCGGTCAGCCCATCAGTTCCCAAGCAAAGAAAACAAAATGACAAAAGTTTCCCCTTTGTATCGCTGTCCATCATAACCATCTGCTGATGTTGTTCTCTTTTTTATCCGCCTGTCCCATTTTTGCTGAACCGTTTCATTTCGACATTTGAATCGTTGCGTAGCGTAATAAATCGTTGCATAACAGCGTGCAGAAAAAAGTTCGAGCGGGAGAGACGGATCAAGAACAAGAGCATCGGTGATGGGCGATGGATGGCAACACAAGAGGATTGATTGTCATCAAATTCAATTTCAGAGGATTGTCACTCACACGACCATCTGCTTACGGCCCAGCAGAGGGTTGCGGATGAACTTGCGAGTTCGGAGGGTGACGGGGGAGTCGTTGTCCGCCATTTTTGCCGATTGTCGTGATGGTCTCTGGTGTGTTGACGGTGGAGAGACTGGGCGTTGGGTGAGATCGTTCGTTGATGAAGTTGTCACACTGGGAAGGGTCGAAAATTCCGCTTTGTCGCTTAATTTGGTCCAACCCTAACGAAATGCTTGTGCGCTAGTTGATGCCCCGTTTTTGAGGCCATCTGAACGCACAGGGTTTTTCCGTCGAAATCACGTGTAGGTCTAGGAGATCTGCGGAGAATCTTCGGTTGGAGAGATCTGGAAATAGTTCGGATATGAGACGAGCTCGTCGGTGGACGTTTGTTCCAAGATTGCCAAGTTTAAACTCCAGTCTTTTGGTGGAGATAGTCGTCAGGCCACTGTTATTGCCCAATGGAGCTGTTGCTTGCTTGCGATGGCTCCAGGATGGTCCGATCACAATTAGTATACACGAAATCTTCAAGGAAGAGAGATATTTATATAAACAATTCCCTTTCGCCAAGGTCTACAATATGTCGTTCCCAAGTACACAGCAGGTTGACCGGTTCTGTCATCAGTATCTACAGCTACAGCCTGACTTAGACTATCCAGAGCCTTCGCTCTTAAAGACGTCTCAGGTTCAAGATGAGTTTTACGAGAGATTATTTGCCGATGGTGCTGTTCGATATGGTCCCCCTCCACGATTCCAGCTTCGAGTGCTCAAAGAGCTCATGTTGAGGATTGAAGCTAGCATTGACGATTGGGAGGAGTATGTAAGTCATTGTCCTTGATATCGCAATCCGTTTATATAGTCGCTAACAATGAAAAGGGAGTATCTGACGACTTGATGTCTGCCCTCTCACTATTTCTCGCAAACCCATTACCTTCAGAGGCCACCTCTGCTCAGCAAAAGTCCTACGTCACCTACCATCTCTCTGAACTTTGCCAAGGGAATTTTTCTAATCCAACTCCCCATGCGCCTCGTATCACCCTCCTTGAGAACCACTCTCTCATATCGGGCTCGGGGACGACTGGTCTGCGTACGTGGGAAGCCGCCCTCCATCTGGGATCTTATCTCTGTCAGAACAGGCACATTGTCAAGGACAAGCGAGTCCTAGAGCTGGGGGCTGGCACGGGGTATCTCTCCGTCCTCTGCGCGAACTTTCTCGCTTCTCAGCATGTTATCGCATCAGATGGCTCCGACGATGTGATCAACAACTTACCCGATAACCTTTTCCTAAATGACCTTCAGGATTCCACACTCGTAACACCGATGGACGTCAAATGGGGCCACGCACTTATGGGCACCGAAGAGGAGAAATGGAATGGTGGACGTCCTATTGATGTTGTGCTTGGCGCCGACATCACCTACGACAAGAGCGTGATAGCAGCTCTGATTGGAACTTTGCTCGAGGTATTCGACCTTCATCCACACGTGGAGGTCTTCATCTCGGCGACTCAACGCAACGAAAAGACCTTTCAAGCATTTCTGGACCAGTGCCAAGCCAGCGGTCTTGCCGTAGAGGTTTTACAATTTCCTATCCCCAAGCGGCAAGACCAACAAGGCCCGTTCTACAACGACAATGTCGCTATCCACATTTGCAAAGTTTCCAAAGCCTAACCAGACTCCTGGGCCACGCAACTGGACGCCATACTCCTTTCATGCCAGTGCAGAGCGGTAGACAAGGCCATAGTGCAAGTTGGTCCAAGGGATAACTCCTCTGCATTCCAGTTGAGAAGTTTGGCGTTAATCGGTCAGGAGGGAAACACATCGTTTGTCGCACCATTCATTGCCTATACAGAATGCGGCATATTGAATCATCGGGTGATCCGAGAAGAAACTCCAAAGACTCATTTGGACTGACTATTGTTCATCTGAAGTAATACATCACGGCTACCCGGAAGATTGGCGATGAACCGTCATGCCACCAGATTGACAGTCAGCTCAGGTTATGCGGTTGTGGCCCCGCACTTTGTGGCTGTTAGTTAGCTGGATTCGTCTCCTAGAAGTTTTTGATTCGACAGATCAGAAGCTCGAGAACTCGGATGCAACGGACAAGCAATTGCGCGGTCACGATGTCATTTAAGCATGTTTGGGAGAGTCACACCACTCAAGTGTCAATCATGATGATACCTCGAAAACCCAGTTTCGTGCATAGTCCCACCATTGGGTGATCCGATGCTTGCAGTATCATGAACTTCTTCAGTGATACGAATCGAGCCAATTGCCCAGCATGGATACTGGGCAATTTCTGACATCAACTCTATCGCCATCTCAGGGACAGCAAACACAACAATTCTGGCTAGACTGCACAGGGACCGCCCCAGAACCAGAGCAACAGAACGACAGAGCTCAGCCTCCAATACCCCTAGAGGCAATTAGGTTTGTGCTGCGGGGACGACCGAAGGGGGCAATGGTTGAGGAGGCACGATCTAGAAGTTATCAAGTTGACTATCTGGGCTGATGATTGGCATTTCCCCGCTTGATGGCAACAGGTGCATATTATCACTGTTTGGGCGTTTCGCACAACGCGATTCCTTTATGCTGGTCAGACGAGGGTGTGGCTAGAGTTCGAACTCATCCAGCCAAGAACGTGGCAACCGTGAGAAAGGCAGGCAAAGAGAGCCACAGGGTCAGTGGCCACGATTAGGGGATTTTTGGATGATGGTGTCTACAATTCAACAATGAGTTGGTGGTGCGGGTTGGAATGCGCGCTCAGGAACAAGCGCTATCCAGAATGCCGATAGTTGAATTGTTGCGCCGTCTCGATGTTCGCCTTGTTTAGTGAGAGTAGTACCGAAGGGCGGTGTGAATTTCGAGCACAATCTCACATAGATGGAAGAATTGAAGGAGAAAAACTTTTACACTGTGCTCTTTTGGAGTTGTTAAACAAACGGTTGGAGCTTTGGTTGAGAGAGGTTGGTTTGGTGGTGGTGATGATGATGACGATGGAGATGAGCTGTCTCGAAAAAAGAAGCAGGCTGACACGCAACCTCTCTAAAAAAAAAATTCAAGAATACGACGTCGATGAACGGGCTTCATACGTGGCGGCATAGTACAAATGCGAATAGGAGCTTTTTCACCAAGCGTCACTTGACCCTTTGGTAGCGGTTTGATACCACTTGCGTAATGGTAAGAGCAAAAGAAGCTTTTCTAGGTAGCGTTGAGTGACAGGCTCTGTCGATTACCCTAGATGAAAATCTTGTAAGTTCACGTTGCCCGTAAGACATGCCGCGTTGTCGGGACGAATGGGAAGGGAGAATTCGTTCGACAACATTTCTGCTATGTATGCAAAGCAGATCAGATCAGACCTACATACTTCCGCAGGGGGAGTTCTAAGGTCTTGTTTCCGGTTCAACTGCATGAGGATCAACAGCGCCAGCCACGCCAGCTTTCGGTTGTATTGACGATCAATCACGAAAAAAGCTTGAGTTTGGAGGAACTTTTCTAACCTCCGACAAAGATCCTTTTTGTTGTTCGGGCCTGTTTCGTATTGATCGACTGTAATGATTCATCCAAAACCCCAGTATTATTCTCTGTTGCCGGCGTCAATGAGGTGATGTTAACTGCTTGAAACGTCATGTGTTGATTCTTTTCCCACCAACCATTCGGCATCGGCTATGCAAGCAAGTCGATCACGACGAGAAAGCAAAGGGAAACACCCCTGAAAATCAACTGATACTGACTGTACATAAAAACATATCCACGAAGATGCAATGGACCGGATTAGAGGTATGTATAATAGTCTACTCCAATTGTGTATCTATGCTTCTTCTTCATCTCATCTTAAAGGTCTCGGGGGCTGGGTTAAGCTCCCTTGCTTATTTCGGGAGCGTTTGTCGTTAACAGGGGATAGTTATCCTTATCCTGGTAATTCAATTTACTGTTCATTCCGGGGCCAACACCTCAAATTGTTAGTTATCGTGAGATAGCCCAATTGTCAGGGGTGAGAAAACAAAGAATCCACAACTTTTCCAAGGACGGGGAATTGCATTACGCGTGTACACTGTTACAGCTTCCTCTCCATAGCTACCCAATGTTTTGAAGTTGCAATATTGGTAGCTACAGCTACAATTCGTCGCAATCGTCTGGTTTCGGTAGCTATCGCGAAATCAATCACCCCACGAATTTGTGTTCTTATCAATTCCGCCTGTAGCCGTAACTGTATCTGGAAGGGTACGAGCTTTTGCAACAGAGACAAAAGAAAAGAGGGGGTTGCATCCCGGGAAACAGAGAGACCAAGAAGAGCTTGGAGCAATTGAATTGGTTCGTGAGTATTACTATCGATTTGCCTTATCACCCCAGCTCAGCGGCACAGTACAGTTGCAGCCCTGTACCAATTCTATGTCTCTCCAAGTGTGTGTGCGGATATGCCATGCTCACTTACCCACACATATCGTGACCCTCTTCTCCTCTCAGTCTTTTTTCGAACTACTGCAACGTTCTTATTCTTTGCCCTTTCCCCTCCCCAATCCAATCCGACCAGGCAATTCTTGTTTTCACCGGCTGCAGATATATCCTGCACGTGGGGTCAGGCGGTGACCCCAGGCCAAGATCTTTTGACGAACGCACTGAGATGGGAACAGACCGACCCTGGGAAGGGAGCCCACAGTTTGGTAGTTAAAAAATGGCCAGTACATAATCAGTAACTAAAAAGAAAAGGGCTTCAACACCAATCGCCACAGCACGGGTGTGCCAGTTATCAACCCCCAGGCGCCACGAATCTTCAAGGCTAGAGCTAGTTGACACAAGACTTGTTAGTTGGTCTTACAGCATAACAAAGAGGCCATTTGATAGCTTCGGGTGATGGCCTCTATTTGGATCATTTATACCGCCAAGAACCAATATTTGTGTAGTAACGAAGCAAGCGACGTATCGTGCGTGCTTCACGATATCTCTCACTCCTCCCGAACCGGGCTCAGCCGGGGAAATATCGTGAATGCCGGGTTTCGGGTCTCCATATTCCAATCCACTTCACTAGACGACCATCAAGGAAACTTGCAAGGAATATATATGAATCGAAAGCCAAATCGGGGGTTAAATGAGAGATATAAAATTTTCATGAGACTAGATAGGCAAGGTATCATGATGATGAGATATTATGCTGTTGTCATTGTCTTATTTTTCTGTGTCCCTGATTATGCTCTGGAACATCGGTTAGCTGCTACTCGTCGAATCTGGGTTGTAGAGTGCCACTTGTGGGAATAAGTGATAGGAATGTTTATAATAGACCAAAATCATGCTCATTGCTGTGGATGATGGCGTGCGAAACGAGCCACACAACGTTGTTGTTGATATTGATACATATCTCTTCGACAACTCAGCAAAGTAACACAACCCATTTAAACCCTGTGAGAACTTGTCGAATGGGAATTTCAAATCTGGGAGGTTGCACTGTGCTGATGGGCAAGGCAAGTCTAAAAAAAGGGCTGCGCTACGTACATACGCTACCGCCAGATTCTCACATCCACCACCGCATCCCATCCCGTCACATCGCCCGGAAGTATCCACCATATCAAAGCTTGTACCCAGGCTCAGGCTCAGGCTCAGGCCAGGATCTTCTGCTTCGAATGCGTGTGTGTCCCAATAGAAGGGGCCGCGCAGCCCCCCTCCCCGTGGCTTGAGCTAACTCTGAATGATCAAACAAGACACTATCATAGCTAGAACAAAACAAGAAACTGGAACTTGGTCTTAACTATGAAGAGCGACTCAAGCAGTGTTACGATAAAGTGATTTGAGTAGAGAAAAAGAGTGAGTGCTAGACTAAACCTACAGTAGACACCAAGCAGGGGCTTTAAAGAAAAGTACAGGGGGTGGACAAGGTCAAGTTTAGCAGGGGGGCCAGGTAAAACTTGTACCGGTATACTTCCAGACATGGCTGTTCCTGGCGCTGACTCGCTGCTCGAGACCTCGAGATTCCCCTTCATTTCCCATTTCTTGACTGGGTCTTTTGCGTACCTGGATCTCGTACATGGTACATTGCGCTGCTCTCGCTCTCAATCTTGTTCCAAATCAGTCCAATCTATTTTGCTGACCCCTCCCGTACATACCTTAGCCTAGTCAAGTCGATTCTATTCTGGTTGGGAGGAGTGTGATGAAGTGATGAAGTGATGGTGATGGATCCACATCTTTATTAATGATGCACCCTGCTGTTGCTGTTCCCCATTCCACGACCATCATACTATTCCTTATCGTCGAACCAAGCAAGCAAGCACTTGTTTCTTATAACTATACCACGCACCCCCGTCGACATTTACTTATTTGATCTTCCCCATACTCATTCATACTCATCCTTTCTTCACTACATACATACATCGTCACTCATATCCATCTATTACCAATTCGTGCTGCATCGTGGACCTTGCAGCTACTTACTATCTTATCCCCCATACCACCCACACGCCTTCAATACCAGCTTAAGATTGGTCTTATTCAGCCTTGAGCAACCACGGCGTATCACTCGACGATCGACATACAATACCTACATCTTACATATTGCGGCTGCATTTCGATACCCAAGAACTCGATAACAGTCATAAGAACTGTTTTATAAACCGGACAAACCCGACTCTGCCTGGCTCGCGACAGCATTGTAAATCGCGACTCAATCTCCCTTTCTTCTCTTTATCTACCACAGAATCGCTTCGATGGTCTCGTCATTAGACGTGAGACCCCATTTCTTCTCCGGGCACAACCGATCAACATCAACATCAAGTACGAGTAGCTCTCTATCTACACCATCTTCATATTCTTCAAAGATGGCCTCTGCCGGCGCGCAATCATACACCATGGCTCTCCAGAAGTACATGCTTCTAACAGAGCAACACCAAGAGCTTTGCGACCACCTCGACCAAATTCGCCCCGAGTTCAACATGTCCAGCCGCTCCCAATTCTCCTCACCATCTACTTCGCCAACCCGATCATCCTCATCATCTCTCTCATTACCACCCTCGCCGAAGCGACACTCTCGAAGTGGACGACACCACTCGCGCTCCCACGCCCGCTGCAGCGGCTGGGAAAACCACAATGAACTCACCACTATCCCTGATGAGGAGACAATCTACGAGATCTCAGCAGAAGAGCAGCGCCTTTCTGAAGTTAACGAGAGCATCAAGCGCACTCTGACGGAGCTCCTCAACTGCAGCAGTGTACGCGCCGATCGGGCCTTCAGAACATGGGTACAAACGAGACTCATGGAGACTGAGAAGGAGCTTCGCAGTGGACGAAGGCGCAGAAGCTCAGGCAACGAGTAAAGCAAGAATGCGTGTATAACTTCACCACTTATCACATCATCACGGATACATACACAATATGCGGGTCGTCGTGTTGGACATGACGGCTTCGGTGGCGGCAAAGCATACGCCTCACTACAAACACACAACAAGAACTTGGCATTAATTCTAATTATTCTTTTTTTGGGTTTTGCTTTGTTGCATTGGCGAAGGCGTTTTGGGACTGATCCGAGCTCTTTGGGTAAAGAGGAAAAAGGCTCGCTTCACAATTCTGGGCAAATATGGCTTCTTTTGGAAAGGGAATAACACACATTGCTGAAAAAGCGATTGAATCATTGGTGGTCTATTTTGTTTACTTCTTTTCTTCCTTCTTCATACCCACTTACAAACTTCATTTCTTGTCTATTATTTCTATGGTACTTCCACTGGAAGCCATGGATATCTGCATATCACGGTGTCATCCCGTGGCTTTTATTTAGTCAAACCTTTCATTCACACTTATCGAGAGCCACGCTGGAAATACGAGGCAAAAATAAACGCCACAAGTTTATTTCTTTCTATCATCATCATCATCAATGAAAATCTCCCGAGAAGGGTAGATGTCTTGAAGGATTCAAATCATATTTAGCGACACAGCGTCAAATTAGCTTGAACGTCAATGCATACGTGCAATTTCGCATACCACAAACAAGTTTTCCTCATTTGCCCTTTAACTCTGAAGTGAATGCATTCATTCCCTGGATAAGTCATCACCGGGAGTTACCAAACCAACCCACCTCCAAGAATGTCGTGACCCCAATTATGCAAAACATTTGGGTAGATTACTTGAATTACCGTAATCATTGATTACCCCGAAATCCTTTTGTCCCCAGGCCTTATCCAGCCCAAAAATACTGCTGGTGCTGCATATCGGCCGGCCCCGCTCGTAGTCAGAAAGAGGAGAAATGAATGAAAGATAACGAGACAACACGCGTCGAGCCCACAAATCTTTGGGTTGCGATCGTCTTTGCCCCCCTGTTGCATCAAAAGCCCGTTGGGGGAAATGAAGATCATCTCTTGCACGCTCGCTAACCCAGTGGAGAAGAGGAGAATACAGGAGGGAGATGGGCATTAAGCGCCCGGGCGCTTGCACACACATACACACACCAACCTTAGTGGGAATAACGGTTTTTGATAGCGCTAAAGCAAGTACAGAAGCAGAAGAAAAAATGTCTCTGATATGAACTACCACTGCGATTTGGCTATATCGATCACGATCGGGGAGTTTGTTTGGCTTGGCTTGGCCTACCTATCCAAGATTTCTTCGCCACCACTTAGCACACGCACACACACTTTAACACACCGCCGCCAAACGGAACAATGGTCCAGGCCTAGCGATCGACAGGATTTGCAGACCGGGAAGTGACAGCTGCTTGAACCATTCGGTGAAGTGAGCCGTCAGCCGTGGTGTAGATAGCTATTGATTTGATGGTGTAGAGTAGAGTAGCATGACCGTCAGGGACGGTGACGTTAATGGACAAGCAGGTTTTCTGATACCTTGCAGCACGGGCTCTCGTTGAAGGAGGCGATTCGGAAAGCGGATGCTATGATGCTGTAGGGTGACTGGGACGGTTTGGCTCTAGTAATTGTTACATCACTGGTGATAACGTCTCTTTGAGCTTTGACTGTTTGTTTGACAATAAGCTCCGGCTGGATAGTCACTGATGGATTGTGAGGTTGTAAATTCGTCCTGTTGGAGCGTCATTATTGCGGTCTTGTCGTTCTTCAGTGGACTGCACTAGACGATAGCAGAATACCTGACTCTTAAGCTCATTGCACCACAAATAAGGTATTTCGGTATAGGACTGGCCTAAATTCTATTCACAGCGCTAGATGGTTTCTTGTCTCATTGCGTGGTACGCTATCAGTAGCCAAGTCTTTGAACACCTCGTAACCTTGGCTCAGCTGGTCTTGATGAGGTACAGTAGCGTAGAAGTGAAATAACCTCCATCTTGACCACTTTGAGCTAGAAGTAAACCTCCGGGAAGTCTACCCTAGCGTTCCCGGGGATGGCCTCTCGTATTGTAAGTCGTACACCGAGACGTCACCTTGATCAACACCAAGACCACCACTGTGATGGGAATGACTTCAAACATTGTCGATCCGGCGACGGCAGAAGCTCCGAAATGTCGAGGGTGACAAAGCCTTGAGCCAAACAGCAGCAGAATCATTTCGACGCAGATGATAGGGCATCGCTGATTTCAACATGATGCTATCCCCAACTGCCAAAAACTTAAACCCCAGATTATTTACCTGATATGACGTAGCACTGGCTGTTGACTGTTCAGGCAACTATATCGCATCGAGATCCGCACCGTTGGGATGATGTTGACAGCTTCAAGGATTATTCTTCCAGAAGAGTAAAATCTCCAATAAGATGGTCGTGATATGGAATACCCTTACCAGGTCATGTGTGTTGGGTTTGATCCTCCGGACATTTTGCTCCCGCCGATCATCGAGAATACACTTACAATACACTCTTGGCTTCTGACTCAATAGAAGGAATCATGTTTCCATCAGAAAGAAAAACTTTTTTCTGAAAAAAAAAATAAAAAAATAGTGAATATTCAGGGTCCTTACGAACGTCATATAAGCGGTCCGGTGCCCTCTGACGTTTTGCTCATCAAGCTGCGGGTCAAGTCTGACGTTGAGCAAAACAAGGATTCAAAATCTGGAGAGCGACAAGTTGACCCGCATGATAGTCAAAGTACTCTGTACTTTGCGAAATACCGGTAGTTGAGGCTCTGGAGTTGTCTGTTGTTGATTGACGATCGAGTTTGTGATTTGTTGAGTGACCCTGTGAAAGGCGCACGGTATGGGGATCATGATGGAAAAGGATTAACGTTAGGTGATAATTGATATACCTGAGGAGACTGGGTGCTAGAGAATGTTTCAGGTAAAGGGTTCTTGTGTTGTTGAAGCTCTTTGTCTCGTTGTAAGTCGGGAGTATCGGTTGAAGAAAGAGGGATTGATTGAGTCGTATCATACACAGAAACATGAACAACTAACTCGCAACATGAGAGACACCACTTGAAACATCTGAAGATCGACATATAGCTTCAGTAATTAAAAACAAACGCATTGTTGGCCATGACAGCAGCCGCTTTACGGCAAGCCTGCACTGATGTTTAAGTGGTCTGGGTCATTTGAAGCTTTCAGGAGATTATGTAATATACACCGCCACATGTGGCTGCAAATCGGAGCTGCACCTTCTGTAAAGCTTCGCGACAGTGGCTGATGCTAGTTACCTCATTCTTTCCAATTCTTCAAGAACGCGACTTCAAACTCGACAAGCTTTGTCCAGCCTCGTTTTTTCTGTCTGTTATCTATAAAACCATCATCGCGCAGAGACCGTGGGAATACACGTTCACCATGTCGGTTCTCCTGGAGACCAGTTCCGGTGATATCGTTATCGATCTTTTGATCGATCATGCGCCAAAGTTATGCGAAAAGTAAGTAACACCATCAATGCCTACGTTGCTTTTGCTGAATCTTTGAACTAACAGATGATGTAGCTTTCTTAAGCTTTGCAAGGTTAAATACTACAACTTCTCTCCCGTACACTCCGTTCAGAAGAACTTTTCCTTCCAAACTGGCGACCCTCTCGGCCCTCTCTCGAAAGACTCTGATGGCGGCTCTTCAATATGGGGTCATGTGTCCGGCGACCCGTCGCAACGAACCTTCCCAGCCTTTTTCCACCCTAAATTGAAACACTTGGAGCGAGGAACGGTCAGCATGGCCACAGCGCCCCTTCAGTCCGACCCTGATGTTCGCGTCGCGGGTTCTCAATTCATCATCACACTTGGCGAAGATACGGACTACTTAGATGGCAAGGCGGCGATCTTCGGGAAGGTCGTCGAAGGCTTTGAGGTGCTGGATAAGATCAACGAGGCGATCGTGGACGAGAAGGGTTACCCGCTTATCGACATTCGCATCAAGCATACCGTTATTCTAGACGATCCTTATCCTGACCCACCTGGTTTGAGAGAACCGAGCTCAAGCCCACCTCCTACCGACCAGCAATTGAAGACCGTTCGAATCGAGGATGAGGCGGCACTGCACGCAGACGACAATGTCGACGAGGAAGAGTTGGAGAGGAGGCGTCGCAATCGGGAGGCACAGGCGCAAGCTCTTACTCTGGAAATGATGGGAGATTTGCCATTTGCTGAAGTGAAGCCCCCCGAGAACGTTTTGTTCGTCTGCAAGTTGAATCCTGTGACGGGCGACGAAGATCTGGAACTCATCTTCGGTCGATTTGGCAAAATTTTGAGTTGCGAAGTTATTAGAGACCAGAAGACGGGCGACAGTTTGCAATATGCATTCATTGAATACAAAGACAAAGCGTCTTGTGAGGCTGCTTATTTCAAGATGCAGGGAGTTCTAATTGATGATCGACGTATTCACGTGGACTTCTCCCAAAGTGTCAGCAAATTGAGCGATGTCTGGCGAAAGGATACCAACAACAAACGCAGGACAAATGCTGGTCGAGGCGGCTGGGGAGGTGTTGACGAGCTTGAGAAGCGCCGACAGTACCGCGATGAGGGAGAACGGGTCACAGGCGATAACTACAGAATGGTCTACGGAGAAGAGGAAATGAAGGGCAAGTTGGGTAGAAATGGACCCAAGCAAGAAAAGGATGATGTTCCTCCACCAAGACCCCAAGATGACGGAGGACCATCACGGCGACGAAGCAGGAGTCGAAGTCCACGACCACGAGACCGAAGTCGGGATCGTCATCACAAGCCAAGAGACGATCGTCGGGGCGATAGAAGAGATAGGGACCGTCACGATCAAGATAGAAACCGATACCGGGAACGCGATCGCCGAGACTGAGGCAAGGAAAGGGATCGATACGGTCGAGATGACTATGACCGTAGGTCCAGAAGATAAAGACTACGGTGGGCTGCGAAACGGAATACAGCAGTAACACGCTCACAGAAGTGATACTGCTCAGCGTAAAACCTCTGACGGCAAGCATTCCGACTTCATATGGTCTGAATGCGCCAACTAATATCATATACATTGCATTGTGTGGCATTACACGAGCATGGAATGCCCTGATAACACGAGCCTGACAGTTGCTGCCGCGAAGGCGAACCTCTTTACTGAACTATTTGCTTTTCTTCGTGACATGTGAGCACCAAGTTCCTTTACATCTCACCTACGGTCCTTCAACGGAAAATCTCTTCAACACCTACAACCAACGAGAGGCAGTGCGGACTGTTCAGCCGAGCACTCACTGGCCATCATCCAGGCATGAGCGACGTTTCCGGATTATCTGGCCGACAGGTACTTGTGGTTGTAGGTGAGCGGAAAAGATCTCTTCCCGCTGTTGAGCGACCGCAGGTGTCGTTCTGGACGAGATCTCCAGGGCTACCCCATCGCTTGACTGTCATGGCATCGCTTGCCGGCGGTATCCTTACTGTTTCCCATGCCTGATCTGCTGTCATACATGACAGCTCTCTTTCGAGACGTTCAACAGATCACAGTCCTCGCGGAGGTAATCCACTCTCGTTAACAGGAACCAGATATTGCAAGCTAGCACGCCACAACATGTTTGGCTTTACGTCCGAATAATGTGTTTTGTACGAGCTAGCTGGGGAACTGTCTGTTCAAGCACAGGAGACTGTAACTAATGTCTATACATGGGTCAAAAATCCGTCATGCTCGGCTACGGTTACTGCTCCTGTTATGTCGCCAGAGACATCGGCGGACACAGCTTCAAGCAAGGCACCCGGAGGTGAGACCGCCATGTCATCACCACATTCAAGGCTAATGTACGGCCCCGCGCGGGGCGTGCTGCGGTATAACTTTGGTTAATCGACAAGCGTCAAGCCCTAAGCCTTGTCACCTGAACTGTCTCAATCGGCAACGATTCTGTAGACAAGTTTGGGCTGAGAGACGCGGCTGCAGACCAGGGTATTCCGATTGGGATCAATACTGCCGTTTCAGATCGCTACTGGGTTCGGCACAGGTATCGATTGACAAGAACAGTTGGCCATGCTACACCAGTGTGTATTCCGAATTCTTCAATTACGAGATTCGAAGACAGACGGCCGAGCTGGAAGCAAAGATATTTTGACAGTCACATCATTGTGCCTTTGGTGATACCTGTCTCTAGGACTGACTCGCTACGTTCACAAAGCGATGAGTTGAGGCTTGCTTGATCAACCTGAGTTTGGTTTATGTAGTGACGCCGACGCTATTGCCACAAACATGGCCACTTTGAGGCTAGATTCCTCAAGATGTACGACTACGAGACCCCGAAGACCCTGCCCATGATTCTCAGTCCAGGCCTGGGCTTGACTGTGATTTCAGTCTTAACGGGAAGCGACATAGATTTCATCAAGACCGAGTGGCCTTGTGATAATTTTTCTGTGGATAAGGAATCGGGTTCAGATCCTTCTTTGCATGTGTTTTGACTCCCGGATCTTCAACTCCAGCTCCCCTGCGGATCGTTACAGATCCCCCATGCTTTCACGGGCATAGTGCCCTAGCTGAACAGCGTTATGGTCAGCCATGACCTTTGCCCGTGATTCTATGCGTCACAAGAAACTCTCAGGGTGAACCCCCTGGACTTATCAACCAATTATGTGGGCTTGTGGGAAACACAGACGGGAACCCACATCTTCAAGCGTCACACCCTTAAATGACAGTTCGGTTGCTAGCACGTCTATTCGGGATGCACACTGAAAAAATCTTCCGCCTGGATTCTGCGCTTGCTGCACCATCAAGGACCGTCTCCTCTTGACCTGGGGACGGAGTGTTTTCTCACATGTTGTGGGGTAACGGTAGAGTACAAGCCTCAAGGAGGAAAAGGAAAAGAGCACGAGCGACAAGGAGGGAGAGAAAGGAAAATAAGAGGGCGGGCCTGCTTGGCTAAGCTAATCTTCTCGCTGTATGCAGCCGGAGAGAAGATGGAGGTTCAATACGATAGCTGGTTGCCTCTGGACACGAGAAGGCTTGCTGGAACCAATTGAAACAAGCCCGACTCAAAAGGATGGCTGCTTGGCTCAGCTACGCAATGAAACAAATCTTGAAGAATGTCTAAGTTATCTCGTCAAGTCAGAGATTTCTTCGTACAGAACGAGTCCTGTGCGTACTTGGGGTTGCGCTATTGCACGAGCTTCATTACTTTGTCTGCTCAATTGAAGGTGTCCGATTTCTTGTGACTTGCGTACTTGAATAACGCCATTCAAGCCGAAGCATCTTCTAGAAAAGAATTGCAAGAGCTCGGTTGATGGAAAGCCTACTTTAAGTTCTCAGTGTTTGGATATGCAAGACATACATACTATGGTTCGACGCCACGCGAGCGGGCAAGGAGCGATATCTCCCCAACAGCTAGCGATGTCTTGCATTCAGAGATCGGTTCTCCTGTGGCGTTCTTACCGAAATTCGGCTCTATCAATGTGCCGTCAAGGGCTACTCGTTCTGCATGCAAGTTATTGGGGTTTGTTCCTCTAGGCTTGTATGGCTTTGCGACATGTGCCAATGTCTTGCTGTAATATTCTCTCTTGGCCGTTTTCGATACGGGGAGCCGGGCTTTAGTCTCGTTCTATATTTACACTCGCACCAGTTGCACCGTTTGGATATCGTGCCCAATGGAGAGGACTCTCCTCAGTTGCGTTTTGGTCCTGCGTATTGCTGGCCGCTAAACGCTGCAGCAAACGGCGGCTGAGCACGGTGCTGCAGACTTCAAGGAGTGTTCTGTCGCTATAGCCTCTGCACGACCAGGGACACGGCGGTACAGTCTTCTGGCCGAGCTGCGGCCGTTTGATTATAAACTGCATATGCTCATTCTAATGACCCAATCCCTTGTGCCTGAATTCATTTGCAAACAAACAATCTGCATCTCGAGTGGGTCACCAAGAAAGAAGAAAGCATATGACATGTTCAAGCTCGCTCGACATGAAGCGGATTTCATTGACCGACGTGGAGAGTAAGTCAATCGTTGACTCAATGACTTGAACATCGTTCGAGTGTTGTGACCGGTCAGTTTTGTATGCCAGCCCCGCCTGCAAGTTTGCAAGGATGCCGACGTATTGAAAGCTTGCTCGACCACGTTTTGGTGCGGATATTTGCCTGCTGACGAAACGTTCACCATGTACCGAGATCGCTGTCGATCTGAGCTTGGATATTGCCGCCCACACTGACAAGGAAGGGCCTGTAAGCTCACCACGACCCAGGCACCGGGTATACTGCTGTTTCAGCGAGTTATTGATTAACAGCATGGGTTAGATGTCCACGTACAAGACATATTCAGACAAGACATGACAAGTTGATGAGGCCCAGATCTACCAACCTGGAGACTTAATGTGCTTAGCATGAAAAACCAGAGTCCTTGACCTAACTCTGTCGACACGCCCGTTACACAACAACATACAAACAACGAATTTACAGCATCTCTTGACGAGAGACTTTGCACTATGTCACAGCCGAAGGCAATCCCTGCGCCTCTACTTTAACGAAGGCTGCATGACTGGTCAACCATGAAGCTTCACAGTTGGATTTTATTGTTCCATTGCAGGCTTGGATCTGCCCACCACGGGTTTGCATCCTTTATGGGGTTCACATAATTACGCTCAAGGAATATCCGTTTGTTAATATGCGGCCTCAAGCGGCCTCGCCTTTGCCTGTTGTTTGAGTGCTTCCTTTTTCCAAGACAGGAACAAGAGCCGGCAGCAAACAATGAACATCACAATATCGTTGACAAGCTCGGCTCTTTTGATGTTGATACAGAGAGCAGGCATATATTTGCCTGTCGAACCAAGTCTCGCTTCAAGTGTTGGATGGTATGGCAGAGCATATGCAACCTCACTTGTATACTCCAAGTGGCCAGGACTAACCAGAAAATGCTGTGTCTCAGTTTCTCCAGTCCAGTCAGTACAGGCTCTTCTCGTCGGTGCTCGTTTCGGATTCGAATTGGTCTTGGTTCACCAACTCAATCTGCATATCTGAATACGATCTGGGGAAAGCCTCAAACCGATCGTCAAGATCTGGTTTCCTTTTCGGGATGGGGGCCCGTTTGCATTGCTTGCCATGGATGCGATGGTGGAGAGCATGGCACTCCTGCTGCCAATGATGCAGACACCCTGCAAAAACCCGCAGCCCACCCTCGCATAACTGGGATTTTTCAACCATACACTGCTGCGCATCATGGAGGACTCTGAAAGGCTTTCAGGACGTCTGGCATCTGTTGTACGAGGGGTCTGCTTTCATCATACAGGAATGACCACCGGAGTACCTCGATCAACACTCCAGTGGACCCGTGTGTTGCAAACATTAGGGCCGTTTATTGGAGGAAGACAGGTTGTATCTACGCTTGGGCGAACAAACAGGATACAAGTGGCCATGCCAGGAGAGGTATAAGTCAGTCGTACGGATTATAACAAGATGCCACAGCTGCAAATATTTTGGTCTTTGGATCTCTTCTTTCTTCAGTCGTTGATATTTGTTCTGTTCAAACAACTCAGGTCTTGTCACTTTGGAGTTGTCAAGAACAGCTAGTTCTAATCCTTGACTCAACTATCCGACGAATCGACATCAACACCTCATCATCCATTGTCGGATAGATCCTTTCTCTTAGCGAGGGTCCCGACGGACGAGTGCTTGAAGATCGGGAACGGCTGTCAGCCACAGGTTTTGTCCTTCAACAACGGTGGCGGGAGACTTTGTTCAGACTACTATTGGGTCGACAGGCTTCGACTCGACGAAAGAGATTGTTAGCCTTGATGAGGGAGTTTGATCAGTACATCTTTCGAGTCTTCATACAGACTCTTGTCTCTCGCTTGAACTCTAAGTCTCTTACTGGGCAGACACACCATGGTCACTCCAAACTGTTACTCGACAGAGGTCCGGCGGTATGGAAACAGGATGAACCTTTACACGTCCTATCCAGAACGTCGAGGCGCTGCTTATCCCATCCATCCTGATACTCGGACAACTATCATGAGCGACAGGGATGACGACGTGACGCCCCAACGGAAACGGATCGCAGTGGCAGTGAGTCAGAATCTTTCCTTGACCCTTACTATTACCTGGTGTGTGTGGTGTGTGCGAGACTTACATAGTTGTGTAGCGGGCTAACAACAGATTCAGTGTGGACGCTGTCGAAAGAGGAAGATTCGCTGCAGCGGCGATACTGGTAATGGAGGACCATGCACCAATTGCAAAAACGCAGGCTATGAACCGTGCCAGTTTCTCAGGGTATGTTTTCCAAAATGAGAATTGTCTTGACTATGGCTTACACTATTGGAAAGGTGGCGTCGCAGGAAACAACTTTGAAGGGTGAGGGCTTCACTTACAATCTTGAGGCTTCTCGACAGTACCAGGCCCGAGGAAGCTTTGCCATTCCGTCTCTGCCTTCGACAACTCCTACTTACCCTGACGGTCTACCCGCTTACACGAGTGAAGGCTTTGTCTACCGTGCTCCTGCCAGCTTTGCGTATGGTGCGAAGCCCTACTGTTCCCTCACTTGGGGCAATGGATATGCGGATGACCAGAGCTATAACTATGCTCTGTATCAGCCATCCTACTCCCCAGTGCACGACTCAGACTACGGAATGAGCTATAGGATCGCCTCTGGAACGTCTGGAAAGCCTGCACTGTGTATGGACACGGAACCAAACTATACGTACAGCGGCGGGAACACGGTGACGAGTTTGGTACACCGACCAGCCCATGTTACGGCAGACTCGACCAACGTTGCCTATCAGAACATGGTACCTGATTCCAAGAATCTCGCTTTTCAGAACATTGCGGCAGATCCCAAGGGTTTTGCTCTTCAGAACATGGCAGCAAGCGTCAACATGGGTGACAGGGTTCTGCCCGTGCCAGTGGGTCGGTCTTCGATGTCCAGTTCGATAGGATCGTCGTACAAGAACGATTCGAGCAGCTCTATCTACAGTAGCAGCAGCAGCAAGTCATCGCAAGCCTCCAACTCGGAGACGTCACCTGTAAGCTCTACTTCCGAGACCCCTTCGAGTTACACCAGTTACGAATCCTCGAGCATGGCATCCACCTCAAGCTGCCTGCCCTCGTATCCTCCCATTGCGCTCGCCTCTCAGTTTGGCCGCTCGAGCAACGATCTCTACTCGCACACAGGTTCTTCGGAAGCATCTCTCTTCGCGTCGACCGACTCCATGCGTCAGGGCCCTGACATGACGTACCGCTATACGGACACGACGACTGCAGTAACGGCAGCGGCGGCGGCCAACTCCAGTGCTCGTCGTGATCTGCCCCATCTGAATGGCAGCGGCATAGGATCTCTCTCGCTTGGTCATGGTGCGGCTTCTTACCTGCCTCACTCACCTGCAGCCTACATGTTGCCCGCTGGTGGTGATATTGGAGGCGTCGGGACAGATACTGCGAGTGATAACTACCGCAAGAGTGCGGGGTCACTTCGAGCTTGATTTCTCTACAGTGAAGGCATGGACTTTTTGGTTTTGTTGTTACTCATACAACTGTACATTGCTTGTTTGCATTTCTACATTTGGTGTGGGGAGTTACAATGTGTTGTACTTTGAGATTGTCTTTTGGAAACGTCGAGCATGCTTGTTGAGTCTAACACTGCTTGCTGCCATATCAGCTCAAGCCGTGGTCAGGGCAAGGGGACTGCGACTCTTAGCGAGGCACGAAAATGAACGATCTGTCGTGATCGGACGAACACCCAACAGATTGGATCGGTTCGCTTATCACTTACGACAAGAAACGGACGAACTACTCGATCGTCCCGCTTCCGGAATGGTCCTCGAAACAAGAGTCTTACCATGCACTGGACATTGCACCGCAGCAATAGCGACGAGTACAGCGTTTGATGGGGAAGCAGGTTGAGCGTTGGCCTTGTATCACGGTGGCGTTGCGGTTGAGTCCTATCTCCCGACACCTTAGTGTGTTCCTCCTTTCTGTCCTATCTGTCCTTTTTTCCCTTCAATTTTTTTCTTGCACGATTGGTCATCAAAATATGCAGCATTATCGCTCTTCTTCATCTTTGACGTACTCTGGCGTCTATCATCGGGATTCACTTTTAGCAAATCTTGTCATTTGGAGTCTCGAAAGAAGAATCTACGTTGCATGTGTCTTTTCAACACTCGCAGTCAACGAATGGGGCCCCGAATGCATGAGTTATTAGACCTTGGCGTCCGGGGAAACGGGCTATCGGGGTGTTTTTGGTCTGTTGGTTGTTAGTGCATCAGTCTGTACATGTTTCTGGTAACAAAAAATGGTGATTGTCGAGGTTGGGATGAGGGCTTGGGGGATAATAGTATGGATAATGAACGGGCTTTGCTTGGATGAGGAAGCCAACATCGTATCTCGAATGATGCGACGGCGCAATTGTACATGAAATGCACAACCCTGAGCAGCTATGGCTCCTTACGAGTCTTGCTCCCGAACAATAACGTATCTTTACTATGGTAATCTTGATAAGCATGTGATGTTTGAACATGCCAGATGATCAGAATACGAGTCAAAAGAAGGAGAAGATACCCGAGTAAGTAATATAAAAACCCAATACCGTCGTAAAGGTAAATTACAGACTCGTAGCTGCAATATAAAACCCCTGATATCGCGTAATGAGGCTCACGATCACATGGTTGAAAAGCTCCCAGAACAGGAAACTGAAAGAGTCGATAGTTCCAGGGGCCCACAGCGGGGTAGGCGGAGCTTCGAAAGACCGGCGGCGCTACTCCGGTACAGTACAGTACCCAGAGCGACAGGGAATGTTCCATTGCAACTGAGGTGAGGTAGCTGAATTGCACCACGTTCTGCGACAGCTGGTGTGCGGCGGGGCTCCATGTTCAATTTCGGTGAGGTAACCAAAGTGTAATGGCTGTTTCTTCCCCTCCACTCCATCATTGCAACTTTAGATTCAATCTTTCTGCGAAACCTGTTGTCATCATCTCTTTTCTCTTTGGCCAAACTTGACCTGACATCTTGATTTTCATATCTGCTGCGCTTTTCGACTTGGAGATTTCGTAGATAAGCTTTAGACTTGCGCGCATCATCCTCTTTCACGCCCAAGATTACAGATACAGCTGCTACTTCAGTGTTGCATTCACCGCCCGATTACTTAAACGTTTGCAAAGATGCAGGTTCCTCTCTTCCGTCTGCAATGTGGTGTCAACTCGTATGCCTGGGGCAAGAAGGGCAATGACTCTGCCGCTGCCCGATTTGCAGCTGCTACGCCGTCTGATGACCTTAAGATTGAGTCTGACTCTCCATACGCTGAGGCGAGTATGTACGCAGGATGTCTGTAACTTAGACTGACGATGCGATATAGCTATGGATGGGAACGCACCCCTCAAACCCTTCGAAAGACGTCAAGACCGGCCGAACCCTCCTAGAACTCTGCGAGGACAACCAAGCACTTCTCTCCCAGACCATCTCCTCCCACTACGGCCACAAGCTCCCCTTCCTCTTCAAGGTTCTCTCGATAGCCAAGGCGCTCTCTATCCAGGCCCATCCCAACAAGAAGCTCGCCGAACAGCTTCACGCACGCGACCCAAAGAACTATCCCGATGACAACCACAAGCCCGAGATGGCCATCGCCATCACACCTTTTGAAGGCCTCTGCGGTTTCCGCCCTCTTTCTGAGATCATGCACTTCCTCGACAACGTTCCTGCGCTGCGAGCGCTTGTAGGCGATGACGCTGCTAAGGAGTTTGCGCAGGTTGCAAAGGACAATGAGAGGGGCGTTACAGATGAGAAGAAGAAGCTGCTGAAGAAGGTCTTTGGCGCACTCATGTCTTCATCGGCTGATGATATCGCCGAGCAGATGCCCAAGCTGGTCGAGCAAGCAGAGAAGGAGGGCTCCAACTTTGCTGGTGGCGGTGTCGTTGCTACTTCTGGCGAGAAGCTCGCAGAGCTTGTCAAGCGAACACACGGCGAGTTTGGTGACGACATTGGTTGCTTCGTGCTCTTCTTCCTCAACTTCGTCACACTCGAGCCTGGCGAGGCCCTGTTCCTGGTCGCCGACGACATCCACGCCTACATTTCCGGCGACATCATGGAGTGCATGGCTGCGTCCGACAACGTTGTCCGCGCGGGCTTCACACCCAAGTTCAAGGATGTTTCCACCCTCGTCGACATGCTGACCTACAACTTCGCGCCCATCGAGGACCAAAAGATGACGTCCACAGAATATCCCTACGCGACGCTCAACCGCACAGGCTACAGCTCCGGCTCAGCTGTCGTTCTGTACGACCCTCCCATCGAGGAATTCAGCGTCGTGCGCACGCTTCTCCGTGGCGACGGCTCCAAGGCTACATTTGAGCCCCTCGAGGGTCCCAGTATTGTGATCTGCACGAGCGGTCGTGGAAAGATCTCCGTTGGACCTACGAGCGCGGAGATGAAGGAGGGTTATGTGTACTTTGTGGGTGCCACTGCTGAACTCGTGCTCGAGTCTGAGGGCGGCGAGGATGATGAGTTTACGACGTTCAAGGCGTTCTGTGAGATTGATGACTCGGAGAAGCAGAAGCTATAGAGAGGTGTTCTGGCCTGTGTGTGTGAGCGTGAAAATTGGTGTTTGAAATTAGGGCTGTGGTAGATATATTTTAATTGAGTTTACGTTCTATAATGGCCAAACGAATTCGTATTAATGCAGAGACGACCAATATCGATGAGCTTACCTTCAGTTTCTGGAGCTAGAGCTTACACTACTGATGACTCGTTCAATTGAATATGAGTTTCTCGAGTTAGGCAACCTCTGTCGTGATATTGTTGACAGCTTGGTTGGGAGGCTATTAGGGCATTGATGTTGAGTATTGTTACTGATATGGTGTAAGCAAAACCAGATTTACTGAGCAGCTTCTACCTCGAAACAGCAAGCACACATAGACAACCGATGACTCGTTGAAACCATCCACAAAGGCTGAGCTCCATTGACTTTGAAACGACTGTCACTCAAACTCGTGCCTCTTGAGCAAGAGCATATCACGATGTTATCCCAGACCTGACCCCTTGCAGCTATAGGAAGCTTCCCAAATGGGCGACCCCAGCTTACCAAACCTTCACCGCCTTGGTTTCTGCCGCAGCGCATTGGCATTGAATCATCAGCCTCAACTGTAGAAAGACTATAGTACCTCTACGCACCATCCATCACGACAGACACGACACTCTTATGATAAGATACCCACTTCCCACAGCGAGTTTAGGTTTTCGCAGCAAAGTATCCTTCTGACATGAACTAATGCTTCTTACTCCAACATAATTCTTTTTTCTATCGAGTCTCCTTCCCCCATCCGCCGATCACTTCTCATCTGCGACGCGCTTTCTGTCTTAGTCGCCTTTTCCTTCCCCATACCATCCCGCCTGGGCCTGTGAGCACTCGGGCCTCTCTTAACTCAGGTTAGTCAATTTTTCTACATGAATTCCATGACATGCGCTCTCTATCTCCAATATCAATCACACTTCCTTTTCTGCTGCTTTTGAAATCTACCTTGCTTGTTTCTTGGCTTGTTATTGAAATGTTTCCTTCCTCGGGTTGATTCTCATCGCAACATTCTGTTTAGGCGGGTGGTATCGGGGCAGAATGGCTAACAGGGAGAAGCCTTCGCGGGACGAACTCAAGAACCTCCAAGAAGACCTCGGCCCTTACTACCAAATCCCTCTCAAGCCCCGACGAAGTGGTACTCATTCAAGAGAGAATAGCTTTCAAGAGTCTCTGCGCCAATCCTCCAATACTCCCGAGCCGAAACGATCGAGCTCTAAGCGACAGGATCCTTCGAGCAGAGATTCGACACCGAACCGACCCTCCAAATCGAGGACCAAAAATCATAGTCGGGATATTACCTCGGACGTGGGCACGCCCAAGCGGTCGTCCCCGGGCAGAAGCGAAACCAATACCCCGCGACCAGAGTCGGTGAAGCCGCCACCGGAGCGTCATAACCGCGAAATGTCACAACGAAACCGCAGTGGGCGGGCGTCCAACCGCAACAACGGCAATACGCATGGAGAGGAAGTCCAGATCTGGGAGTTGTGTAAAAGTCAAGTGGGGGAGATTGTCTCAGGGATCAACGCTGAAAATGACAGTCTTACTGAGCTTGTCACCATGGACAAGCAAGTCGGTGCCATGGATCTGGAGAAGATTCCTGGAGACTCTTTGAAAGAAATGGAGCAGCTATGTCGAGCAGGGGTTAAACACTCCGAGGCTAACATGTCATCGCTCAAAAACACTATTGAGCAGCTTAAAGTGTTGCGCGCCGTGGTACACGCCAAGGAACAGCAAGACGCCCAAGCAGCAGGGCCTGGTAAGAGGCAAGCACGAGATACTACGGCAGCAGCCTCTTCACTCTACGACTTTGACGGAGCAGGTGACTCGCCTGTACCGAGTCCCATTGGAGGAAATTCACGGAAGTACGGCGATCGAGCCAGAGAACGTGAGCGCGAGAGGGAAAGAGAACGAGACCGTGACAGCATACCGCCCAAGGCCGATAGTGTCGAGCCTCAGGGGTCCGTGGGTAGCGGCGTTGGATCAGGGAACAACAAGTCCAAAGTTGTCTTTCAAAAAGGTGACGCGGTTGCATTCAAACCAAAAGCAGTGAGTGGTGATTCAACATCGGACTGGATACTGGGCGAAGTTGCACAAGTGATGGGTGAGGGGAAGAGTCGACGTTACAAGGTTCTTGATATTGAACCTGAGGATCAAAGCAAACAGAAAGAGTATCGATCAAGTGCCAGCAGCATGATTCCCATTACGCCTGAAAGCCAGGCAGCTACTCTCAAAGACTGGGAGTCGGGGAAGGTTGTGCTAGCCCTGTACCCGAACACAACGACATTCTATAAAGCGGAGGTTCACAGCATGGACAACGACGGCAAGGTCAATCTCAAATTTGAAGGGGAAAACGACTCGTCAACGCTGCAACAGGTTGAGAGGAGGTTTGTGATTGAATACAGAGCATAGTTTTGGGAGATAAAAGAGGAAGCGTTTGGGTACTATTCCCGTGAGAACCATGCAGAAGTATACGTATGGAACCAGGTCACAGGTTGTGAGTAAGAGGAGTTGTTGCGTTATGCTCTGGGTATAGACTATGTGCTGCATACGTTTAATGACAGCGTTGTAGCGGACGTTATGAGCTCCGAGAGACAATTCGACTAGAGACGTTATAGAAGGGCTACTATAAACATGACAGCAAGCATCGATGATTATTTCCTAGTTGATATGACATGTGTTATTGCTTCGGAGGTTAACGTATCCACCGAACGTTTGGTTGTTTGTGGCGGCTGTATTTTGAGGCCAGGCCATTTAAGAAAGTGGGTCGCGTACCTTACATTACAGCAGTTACCGTTATCTCATTTCAGGGACCAGGCAGGGGGCTCAGGGGCCTATTCATTCGTCATAAGTTAAGGGATCCAGTGGCATTCATCGCTGGGCTGTCAAGTGTCCCCGCCCTGGGCGCCTGGTTGCCCCGTGCTGGACACTAGACCGAGAGGGGCTCAGGCCAGGGGAGATGGAGGGAGCGAGCACCAGCGCAGCGCCCGGAGAATGGAAAGAAGCCCGCCGCTTTCGCTTGGTCTGTTGGTTTCTTTTTCCCCTGACTGGGGAAGGAAGGAAAAAAGGATTATACAGCACAACATATTGATTGTTTGATGGATCCATCTGACTCTTGAATTTGTCTTGGTTGTACAGTCCAGTAATACCCCAAGCTCAAATCTGGTCTGTGTCTTTTTTGTTTGAACACTACGGATATTTTTTTCCCAACACCACCCCCAGGGAAACTATTGCGGAACCACCTAATCTAAACAAAACAAAATAAACAACCACGCCCGCAATCTGATACGATACCCGCGAGCGAGCGAGAACCGAATAGGTGTATGTATGGAACTTCTTTTTGGGATGAAAACGGGCAAGAATAAAGAACGGGTGTCGAAATCGTGGAGACGCAAGGAAGACGAAGTTTCGCTACGTCTTTGTCGAGAACCTCCTTTCTTGGGCTACCACGAGACGGTGACCGTTGGATTTGACACGTCGCATCCTTCCCACGCCATTGCTCCCCGGAGCTTTGCCCAATACTCAGCTTGTTGCTATCGCGAAAGAAAAGACGAGGCTGACCGATTTACGCTGTGAACAGATCGAAAAACGAACGACATCTCTCTCTTGTCGAAACCCATATTAAACATCACACCATCCGTCCCCCGCGAAACCAAGCGCAAAACAGATACTGATACCACACACAAACCGCAATCATGGGCGGTCAATTCTCAAAGATGATGGGCAAGATCTTCGGATCAAAGGAGATGCGCCTGCTCATGCTCGGTCTCGACGCCGCCGGAAAGACAACTATTCTCTACAAGCTCAAGCTCGGCCAGGATGTCACCACCATCCCTACTGTCGGCTTCAACGTCGAGACTGTCACGTACAAGAACGTCAAGTTCAACGTCTGGGATGTCGGTGGTCAGGACAAGATTCGACCTCTGTGGAGGCATTACTTTAGTGGTAAGTTTTGGCCTACGCGATCATGGCCAAGAGGGATGTGTATACTGATGGAACATGTCGTGTATAGGAACTCAGGGTCTTATCTTCGTTATCGACTCATCCGATAGAAACCGAATGGAGGAGGCTAGACAAGAACTTCACCGCATCATCAACGATCGTGAGATGAAGGACAGTCTACTACTTGTGTTTGCCAACAAGCAAGATTTGGCAGAGGGTAAGTCTGGTCTCCCTAGCAATCGAAGACCAATTCGCTAACCAACCCGCAGCCATGAAGCCCCAAGAAGTTACCGAGGCTCTTCAACTCTCCAAGCTCAAGGATAAGGTCTGGTACGTGGTGCCCAGCTGCGCTACCACAGGTGAGGGTCTGCTGGAAGGTCTGGCGTGGCTTAGCAACAACGTCAAGGCTCCTCCAACCCCGGCCAAGAAGTAGATGACAAGACGAATCTCCATCTCGTCTGGGTATTTTGACTCTCGAGGGCTTCCTAATCATCACGTTATCCCGATCGATCCCGAACTCTTCTTCCCGTCCTGAACTTATGCTGTCTGTCTCGATTATTCCAACACCTCTACCAGGAGCAAAAATGCGCTTGGATCGTACAGCAGTTGGTGAGGGAAGGGGATATCTCGCCGACATCACTCTCTGGATCACCCACAGCCCGCTTCTTCGAAGGGAGGATTCACTCGACCTCATTTACGCGAACCGCCCAAGTCTGCCACCACCGCCGAATTTGCTGAAATACCCGACTGTTATCAAATCTTGCTTTAATTTACTGCCCTGCCTTTTTTACTATCGCGCGCGCCGGACAAAGGACTAGAGTTCAAAAGACTTGTCAACTCAAAACAAAAAGGGGATGTGGGGAGGAAAATGAAAACATTCTACAAAAATGGACAAGGTAATCGGGATGTGTGCGTAAGGGGGAACAGGCAGTCGTGAGGAAAAGAGAAAGCAGATAGGCAGCGTATCTGAGGCATGTCATTTGGACCTCCCTTCTTTTTTAGTTCTTTTTTTTTTGTATCGTGGAATTCGCTTTTTTTGCTGGTTGTTACCTACTTCTTCTATCTGTTACGCAAGTCATATCGTTGTCTTTTGTGAGTAGAAAGGCCATTTCTTCTGGGGAAAGTGTTTCATCACCACCTTTTATGTACTTTTTTTTCTTAATGATATGGCACCCTTTTCAACTTTCTTAACCGGCGGCGATGTGAGGTGGGAGGCTGATCAGATGGGAATGGGATGTTAGGATAGATTACGAGAATGGAAGGAGGTGTTGAAGATATGCTGTCTTGTACATTTGTGTTGTGCGATGTCTGTGTGGTGAGTTTTGCTTTCTTCCATGAATGTGACAGTAGCCCAAAGAGGTATCTGAGGTGTAACACTACATCATCCCTTTCGAGTACGGGATTGAAGAACGAGGAAAACTTGAATGATGCAAACTCAGGAACCGGTGATATAGGCACATGATGTGTATCGATGTAGTGAACATGTCAATTCTGTATACAAACGCCGGGTATATGCTATAGTAACTACTCCTTTCACCTCTCAGCCAAACACCATATAAACTCAACCAACCATAATCCTATACACAAAAATCACCCTCTAAAAACGCCATGCAATGTCTATACACTCTGTTCTCTCTATCACATGTCCGACAAGTCACCTCTATTGCATCATATTTCCGGGGACTACTCCTTCAACCTCTTGGCTGGTCGTATGAGCGAATCATCGGGTAATCCGCTGCGCTTTGTGCCAGGCAAACTGCTAGTCCTGATATCATTGTCATCCTGGCTCACGCGTCGGCACGGATACTCGTTCTTGCAACCCTCGAAGCAATTCGCGCTGACACGATCGCCGGTGGAGAAGAATGGTGATTGTAGAGCTTGGGCTGCAGTGAGACGCTTTGAAGGGTCGTATTCTAGAAGACCGGCAAGCAGCTTGTAGCCCTCTTGGCCAAGAGAGGCGAGTGGCGGACTGCCCCCGGGGGTGCTGGTGTGGTTGATGGTGCTGAAATACCACTTTTCAAGGTTTGAGCCACCCGGTGGGGGCGGGGGAGGGTTGCGGGAGCCGTAGTGGCCGTGGTGGTGAGGGTGATGATGGCTGTGGTGGCTATGGTGAGATGAGGCCATCGAGTTGGCGAGGGTGTTGAGCTGGTTGTATTCGGGCATGGTCGGGAGGAGTGGCCATTTATCTTTTGTTGGCACGCCCATGATTTCTATGATCTTTTGCATCTGGTTGCGCTGGAACGGAACCGTCTTTTTGCTGTCCATCTTGGCTTCCTCACCCTTAAATATGGGTCGCAAAGATAGGAGTTCAGCAAAGATGCACCCGACAGCCCACATGTCGATAGCGGGAGTGTAGTGGTACGAACCCAGAATGAGTTCCGGTGCTCGATACCAAATTGTCACGACCACTTTGTCTCCGCTGAAAAGTGAGTGTAAAGGCTTGTCGAAACGACGTGCGAGACCCAAGTCACCAATTTTGACTTCACCTGATGAAGTCACCATGATATTGGCGGGTTTTAAATCACGATGCAGAACCCAATTGGTGTGAAGGTACTGGCAGCCGTTGAGTAGTTGGAACATGATACTCTTAATCGTTGCTGGAGGGATGGGATGCCGAGGTTGTTGAGTGTGGTGATGAATAATTTGAAGCAGATCATGCTCTGCATACTCGAAAACCATGAAGATGCACTTATCCTCCAGCATGATCTCGCATAGACGAATGACGTTGTGATGGTGAAGCTCACTGCACAGACTCATCTCACGGATAGCACTCTGTGAGATACCCGTGTAGCTGATTTGTTCGCCCTCCTTGTCAGGCTTGAACTTCTTGATGGCGAACTCGCCAACAGGCTTGCCATTGCGGCCGACAGCCTTGTAAACCCTTCCATAGGTACCGGAACTGATGAAACCAATGATACGATACCGATCTGTAATTCTGACCTTGGGCTGATAGCCGGTAGAGCGATCGTGAGGTTCTACATGACGTTTTTGGTAAGCGTGAGCCGGGAAACCGAGACCGATGTGAGGGCGTAGAGGCATCGCCGAGAGTTCAAGAGTAGCCCGTTTCTCGAGAGAATTTGAAATGTGCGTTAACCACTTGGCATTGGCACGATGTTAAGAGTGAGGCGATGATGAATGGTGAGTGGTGAGATAGGTGGATGATGAGGATCAAGACAAGGGTCCACAAGCTGTAATGAAGGGATTGACCAAAGCAAGCTCAGACCTCCTAAGCCGAAAAGAGATATGCACGCAAATATTAAAATGATGAGGATAAGACAAAACGCTAAAGACTGATGAATAAAAAAGATAAAGAAGTTTGTTGATTTGAACAGAGGTGAGTTGAGTCAGGTAGGTCGTCGTTTAAAATCGACACCTCAGGTTGATCTTTTTCCAAGATCGGGCAAGTATGGCGGCGTAATCCGAGTAGAGGCAAAAGAGTAAGAGTCCGTAACAAGACGGGATAGGAAGTACAAAAGGTAAAGGCTAGTCTCAGCTGGTTCGAAAAGAGACAAAGAAAGGAATATGCAAGACGTGCAAAAATGGCAGGTCCGTAAGGCCACGGATAGGAAGCCGATGGGTAGACAGTGAAAGGGTGGCCGATGTAGAGACAGGGAATCACAGATAGGCGAGTTAGAGATATGATGGACAGATGAATAGTTACTCGGTAGAAGATGTCATAGTATAAAGACAAAAAAATAAGAATAAACTCACCTTCAAAAGTCGCCTGAACACTCCTCTTCAACGTCCCCCTGACAGCGGCCAAGCCAACGGATCCTGGGCCCGAAGCCCCCGTCGGCGGATTGGTTATGCTCATTTAAATACCGGCAACTCAACTGTCCAACTTCTTGTTCAACTCAATAAAATTAGGCTCTACCTAACCTCGGAACGGGGTCCCCGAAAAAAAAAAGAAGGCTTGTAAGCGGGATTAGAGATGATTTGCGAGTGGAGAGGTTTCTGCGCCTGTTGATCGCGGCAAAAAAGAGACACACACTCTCTGAAAGGTTTCCCCGCGCGGGGAAAAAGGTAAGACTCGAAAATAATGTAGTAATAGATCAGACAAATAAAAAGTCTTAGGGTGCTCGCCGATAGGATGGAGATGAGAAATGGGGGCTTGAGTTTCCGAGATGGTTGGATGGGGATGGGGATACGCGCGTTTGGGGACTTTGTACAGCAGGTCAATACTGTACTATATTGTAGGCTATACCAACAATGCAGCAGCCTGCAGATGCAGTAAGAATCCTTTTCCCGCGAGAGACACTGTAGACTAGGTAAGGTAAGGTATTACAGTATCCTCTGCGGTGCGGATCTTTATCTCTTGGGAAGCAAACGATGCGCGCGTATGGGGGTCTTGTCTCCTGTCTGGTTCGTGCGGAGTTCCGCTTTGTGGAGTTATTTGCTTGCTAGGTTAGGGGGATATGATATGGGAATAAGATGGGGTTATGGTGTTTGTATGAATGAGTCGTACACTGAGGTTAGGTCAGGTCAGGTTGTCTGTAAGGTGGTTTCGCGATTGACGCGGACGGAAATGCGATAGAGTGAAAAGGGTTTGGTTTCATTGAGATTGGTTTCCCTCCCTTGTCCTTCTGGAACTAGGTATGTGACTGACTGTCTCGTTCTGTTGGAAGATGACTAAGCTGGTTTCTCATATCAATCGTGTTGATGGTTGCATTGAGCGAATGTTGCTTGGAATGAGCTTGCATGATACTAGCCATCATCGTATCTCAGTTCGAACAATAATTCTGTTAACTTTCATTTATAATCTCTTGTTGAATAAGCCTGGTTGGCTATTCATTCGGCAGATATGCTATGCTTCCAACCCGACCCAACAACAACACTCAATGATCTTCATAACTTCTTTTCTTGCTGTCTACCTTGCACTAAACTTCCACAACGCAAAATACCAATCCCTCCATATTGTTGCAACGCTCGCTCAGACGCTTCGTCTTCACTTTATCTATCGCGGTCCTAGCTTCTCAAGTACTCTAGTTCCCTCCTCCTCCCACTCCGCCTTGGTAACCCACATGCTCTCCTTGTCCGCCATGATGTTGGCCAGCACCGCTCCACCGAGGAACACCATGTGTCGGCGTCGCGGAGGATCCTCTATCCGCACCTTGAACTTGCTCAGGCGCTCCGGGTTGCCCTGCAGCGCTCGTGTGAGCCACAGCTGCTTGAGCTCCTTCTCCAGTCGTGATGGGAGACCAGGGTACATGCTGCTTCCACCAGACAGAACAATCGCCTTGAACAAGGACGAGCGGATGTCAACGTCGGCGGATTGGATCGTGTTGAAAAGGAACTCGCCCAGACCGGGCGATTCGCTATCCACGAGATGAGGCTGGAACAGACACTCGGGCGCCTCGAAACGCTCGCTGCCTACGCGGATCACACGTCCGTCCGGCAGTGTGTAATCCTCGACGAGAACAGTGGTATCCTCGCTTAGGCGCTTGTCGAGCTCGAGGTCGTACGACACGTAGCATAGCTTCTCCTTGATCTGGCGGACAGTCTCGAAATCGGCGGTTCGGTTAAGAGCGTAGCCGCGGCGCAGCAGCAGCTTGATCAGGTTGCGCGTGACGTCTCGACCAGCAACGTCTAATCGCTTTGTAAGGTGGTTGAGCACGACGGATTCGTAGACGGGGACAATGTGTGTGACACCATCACCAGAGTCGACTACGACACCGGAGCTGAGACCTACACCGCATTCGTTAGCTCCCAATTGTCGCTAGCAAGCTCTGAGCTTGGTGTCTGATGATTACCTTGGGCATAAAGGGCCAGGACGGCCTGGATAGCGACGTAGACACCGCCGAATCCATATCTATCAAACATAACCTCGCACATCTTCTCACGGTTCTTGAGAGGGTTCATGGGTGGCTCTGTCAAGAGAATCTTCTGGCCGTTGGGGTCGACCTTGAGCTTCTCGTAGAAGGTGTAATCCCATAGATGCTCCATGTCGTCCCACTTCTTGACGATACCGTTCTCCATGGGGTAGCTGATCTGAAGCATTGTTCGAGCGGCGGCGGCCTCGTCACCGCACATGATATCCTTGATGATAACATCGCTATCGGTCTGCTCCTCTGAACGCAGGATTGGTCGGCCGACGATGGAAGGGTATTGATGCTCGGGGAAGTTCTGCGCGGCATATCCGACCTTGAGGAAACCGGTACCTCCGTCGAGGACTAAGCGGTAGACGTAAGGTCAGCTTGGGGGGTGGACCACAGGGGTGGTTGGGGGAGCTTCTGGAGCTCTGCGGGAAAGATGTGAAGCTTACCAATGGGTGGAGGGTTGGCCATATTTACAGTATAAAGGGGTGGAAGATGTGAATTCGGTGGTTGAGAGGCCGAGGAGGTGTCGTGTTGCTATCACCAACAGCTCAGCTTAGAGGAGGTTGAAGTGGTCGTCAGTAGTGGGGTTCGCGTTGCCGACCGTCGTCACCTCAGAGGTTCAGTGGCTGAGGCGGATCACGTGGCGCCCCGCGATGCTTGAACGATCGACTCCATTGTCATGTAGAACAGCTCAACCCCTCTTGAGAAACAGCTCATAATATTGTCTTTTAGGGCGGAATAGTTTCCAAACTAAAACGGTGTCTAATTACATATTTATTTCTAGCCGAGTTGCGGTACCAGGTCCTGCATCATGTCCGAGATTCGTTTCCTCAGGCGGAATCTCCGCATTCTCGTCCTAAACCCGAACTCATCCACCATCATGACTGATGGCATGGCCAACGCCATTCGCCATATGTCACTACCAGATGTATGAACAGAAGAATAAAACACATATTCTAAACTACGACACAGGCTGATTGTCATGAAAGTCAGTTGAGATTTATACCTATACTGCTCCTCCTCACTCCGCCCCCGACAGCATCAACGACCAGGAGGGCATCGAGCGCAGCACTCAAGCGGTCTTGGACGATCCCAAGATTGAGGAGGAGCTCGAGTCGGACAAATACGATGCCGTTCTTGTAGCTTGCTTCAGTGTTCACCGTCTAGTCCCTAAGCTGACCCGGTACCGCCATCTTGCTGTCACTGGTATCTTTGAAGCGAGTATCCTTACATCCCTTTCGCTCATGGCTGCACCGGAGAATGGTGGCAAGTGGGGTATTGTCACGACTGGAAAGTTCTGGGAGGACCACTTGTCCGATGGTGTCAAGAAGTTCCTTGGTCAAGAGCATGATGGAGTTAACCACAAGTTTGCTGGTGTCTACTCGTCTGGTCTCACTGCAGGCGACTTCCACACCGTGCCACCAGAGAAGGTTAAGGAGAAGCTCAAGGAAGCAACCAGAAAGCTGCTCGATGAGGGCCAAGTCAACTGTGTTGTCATGGGCTGCGGTGGTATGGCTGGTCTAGAGGACATTATTCGCTCGACTGCAATCGAGGAATATGGCAAGGCTGACGGTGACCTTGTCTACATCATTGACGGAGTCAAGGCTGGTGTCATGCAGTTGGAGCAGATGATCCGCAGCAAGCGAGCCTTTCGATAAATATGCCAGCGCTTTCTTCTATCTGTAAAGCCATGACCGCAAATGCTAGAAATTATCTTGCTTCATAAAAGGAGCAACTGCGATATACCAACGTGTGTCTAAACCTGCTTCTGTGAATGTAATAACGCCAATGAGAGATTATAAATGTTGAGTGGATGACTGATCAAATGCAGTCTGTATCGAAGACTTCTAATCAACGCGTCTTGTCCTGCCCCAAACCTCGTCAACATCCTTCTTGTCCTTTGTTTCAGGGACTTTCCAAAACACAAAGATGAATGAACCAGCAGCGAGGCCAGCAAAGATAAAGTAAACCCATCCGTGGCCACCCAGCATGTTGTTGAGAGCGGTGTTCACGATTGGGAAGAACTGAGCGACAAGGAATGTCGCCACGTAGTTGGCTGCAAGACACCAACTCTGAGTAGCGCCGACGGCTTCTTGTCCGACCAACTCGGAGGCGAGCAAGAATGGCACCGGGCCGAGACCAACGGCGAAAAACCCAACGAAAGCTACGACAGCAATGGCAGAGACAATCTTGGCTCCAAACACGATTGATAGGGCCAGGACGAAAGCGCTGGTTCCTTGACCAACAATGGATGCAAGCAGACATGTCTTGCGACCCAGACGGTCAGGGAGAGGAGCGCAGGCGACAGTAGTGACAAGGTTGACAACGGAGATGAGAATGGTGAGAAGCGCTGAAGAAATAGGAAGCAAGTCAGCAAGAAGAGAAACAGAGTACATGATGATAGAGTTGACCCCGCAAAGCTGCTGGACAAACATGATGCCTACTACAGCAATGATAGCAGGCCTGGTGTCAGGGTCTTTGAGGACCTGGAAGAACCCAAGATGTTCGACACGATTCTTGGGCGCGGATTCAGATGCACTGTCAGCCTGAAGAAGTCCGTCTTCCTCGGTCGCATCGCGTTCATCTGAGTTCCAGGACTCAGTCTCCTCGTTGATATCGTAGCCATTGCCGCGAATTCTCTGTAGAGTTCGCTTGGCTTTGGTCCCGTCTCCTTGAGCCGCCAACCATGAGGGGCTCTCTGGTACAACAAAGAGACCCAAAGTCTGAGCTGTCGCAATGAAGACTCCTGAACCAAGGATCCATCGCCAAGCAGTTCCGTAGCTCAGGAAGTAACCGAGGGTTTGAACTGCCAGAATGCCAACGTTGATGGAGATCTGTGTCATGAAACCAAAAAGTCCACGTTCATTGGGCGGCGCGATCTCGCTGATATATAGAGGGACTACGACAGTCGACGCTCCAGCACCGATGCCAGAGAAAAGGCGACCGAGAGCCATGACAAAGACACTTCCAGCAATGGTCTCGACAGCAGCGCCAAAGAGGTACAGAAGACCGGTGATTCGCATCGCAGGAAGACGGCCGCGCTTGGAGGAGAAAGGACCCGACGTCAAAGCTCCTAGTAATCCTCCCAGAGTGAATATTGAAGATATGGTTGCGAAGGAGGCCTCGTCCATGGGAATACAGTGGGACATGAAGCCATGATCCTCGAACGGTTTCTTATGGATTAGTCCTTTGATCTTGTCGAGAGCGGATATCGATTTCTTGCGGCATGTAATAACATCTTGGGGTGCGTTGAGTTCGGCCTGCAGAGTGGTCAGTTAGCTGATGGTCATGGCGTTGGTGATCATTGTAGCGTACCAAGTGGAAACCGAACTGCAGTGACCCGAGAGTCGTGATGGCGATCAGCAAGATCAGATATCCGCTGATATCGCGGAGTCTAGAACCGGCCATGTTTGCGGTCGGGTCAAGAGATTTGCTAAGACTAGCAGATACACGACGTGGTTGAGGGAGTAAAGAAGAAGGGAGCAGCTGAAAGTAGGAGGCTCAAAGGCAAAGGACCTGGGGTAGCTCCCGTCGTCATGGGGTTGAGTGGATCCACCCTGCTGAGTGGCTTGGGATACCCCTTGTTTCCCTTACTGTAGTGAGCAATTCTAAATTCAACAAGCTGGCGGTTGTAATGTTCTTTCTAATAGTCGACGGTTTAAACGCTATAAGGCTGGAACATTTTGCTCCAACATGTGTTCACTTCATCTTAAAGATACGTCCACAAACCCTCGCCTCATTCAATTCTCATACTTGCATATCGCTTAATCTAGTTCCTTATCGCCAACACCATGCACTGCCAGCTACCCTAGGCCTACCTGGGAACGTCGTTGGTAGTAAATCGGAACATTTGTGCCGAGTCTTCACATTTGACTCCAATCGTCTGGCGTTTATAAAATTTCTTTAAGATGTGACTGGTAATTCTAGATAAGCCTACGTAGTCGCGTCGTAAGCGTAAACATTTATAAATTGTTTCCCTCATTGTTTCACAATTTGTTCTTCAACACTTCCTCTAATCACAATAATTCAACGCCTAGTACAACATCCAATCGAAAACCTGTACCATGTCCAACGAAATGAATGAAGAAAAGTCCCTCTATCACGAACAGCGCAACAATGACGAAATGGAATCAATAATATTTCTGCATGGTGGAGGAGGAAGCCATGTTGAGTGGAAATTGGTCGCCCGTCAACCCTCCATGGCATCATATCATCTGATACTCGTTGATCTACCAACGCATTCAGGGTCTCGTGATATCAAACCATTTTCGCTCGACTTAGCAGCCGATGAAGTACAAAAAGTTATCAAAAATCATGCCCACGGCGGAAAAGCGCACGTTGTTGGCTTCTCTTTAGGTGCATTCGTAGCCCTGATTCTCAACTCACGCCATCCAGATGCCGTGCTATCTACGTTTGCAACTGGCGCGTATCCATATCGAGGCCTATTCAAATGGATCATGACAAGGCCTAGAGTGCTGTGGATAGTGAACAGCATACAGAACATACCTGGCCTGACGGAGATGGCCCTGAAGAGACAAGGAATCGATTATGAAGAATGGATGGCCGAAGCAGAAAAGAACAAGTCACCAGAGAGAGACGAAGCGATGAGAAGAGAGCTTAGCGAATTTAGTATGGAGAACGTGAAGGCGGTTGCAGAGTCTGGAGTGAGGACTTGTGTCATTGCAGGCGGCAAAATGGACCAAGTCGAACCAGTAAAAGATATGGGTGTGATACTGAGGGAAGTTGGACGGGAGAAGGGAGTCAAGAATGAGGCAGTTGTGGTAAGAGATGCCTATCACCCTTGGCATTTGCAGTTACCAGAGCTGTTTGCGGCTGGTGTTAATGCTTGGGTCAGACACCAAGAGTTACCACAGGAGTATGTGAGGCTGTAACTTAGCTCTGCCAGAGAACCCCCCAGAAGACTCCTTTGTAGTTTGTGGCTTTCGATTCTCCTGGTGGAAAGAGAGTAGGTCTTGGTGACTGGCTTGACGGTAGAGAGATTAACTTGTTTAACTTGACGAAGCTGGAGGGTTTCCAAGAAGTCTTTTTGCAAAGGCTACAATTGCGTTAAGAGAATTACGATCAGAAGCATTGCCTACCTATAATGCGTTGGAGCTTATTTGACTGAGACAAGAAGCGCGATGATTGCTCAGTCCACATTAGGCAGAAGCAGCAAGGCTCTTTCCCAGGCTCCCTGTAGTATGTCAGAAAATGACAGGATTCAGCCTCACTCGTGTAGCACAGGCATGCGGGGCGGATCTAGTCACATAACAATACTTCTTCGTCAGACCATAATTAAATCTCATTTACCTCTACACCAATATTTACCTATCTAATCCCTAACGCCCATGGCCGATCCGCTATCCCTGGCTGCCAGCATCGCCGGTCTAATCTCGCTGGCTGATGTCACCTTCAAATACACATTCAAATTTGTGCGAGCAACCAAAGATGCAAAAGGAGAGGTATCAGCTCTTGCCGACGAGCTAAACAATCTCGGAAGTGTCTTGCGAGTCCTCGAGGCCTTTGCCTACGACTTGGAGGCGGGAGGAGATCGATTTGATCCAACGTTGAGAAATCACTACCTCAACCACTGCTTCAGAACTTTGAGCCGCATCGAGATGAAGACCAAGAAGGCTACCGAACGCTTCGAGCGGTCGAGAGTTGAGAGCATCTACCAACACCTGAAATGGCCTTTTTCATCCTCCGAAACAAAGGATTTGTTAGCTGAGCTCTCGCGTCACAAAGCAACGATCAGCATGGCTTTGACCACTGATTCTATGCGTAACTTGCAGCTTTTACTTAGCAAAACAGAAACGCTGAGAGAAAGTATCTCAGCCATGGAAAGGGTAGTGAAAAGAATCGAGATCGACACTCTTATAGAGGTTGATGCTCGAAAGCGACGAATTCTTGATTATTTTATGACAAAAAACCCGCAAAGGAATCTAGAAACAAGCATCCGTCTACGGCATTCCATGACAGGCCTTTGGTTGACGGAATCTACAGATTTTGTTCGTTGGCTCGACACACCCGGATCTAAACTCTGGTTGACTGGTATACCTGGTGCAGGGAAGACCGTCTTGGCCGGATCAGTCATACAAGAAGCACTTTCACGGAGCTATTCTTCTCAAGGTATTGGCGTGGCGTTCTTCTTCTGCGATTATAAAGACTCTGAAACCTGGAAAGTTGCCAATATCCTTGGAGCAGTAGTTAGCCAACTCGCTCGCCAGAAACAAGAGGCTTTTGAAATCTTGAATATGTACTACGATGATTTGCACCCGGCTAACCGCCTCGGACGAAATCCCGACCCCAACGAATTGAGAGCCCGGGTTGGGAAAATGTCAGACACATTCGATCAAACCATCATTGTAATTGATGGAATTGACGAGTGCGGTGATCATACCGACAACGTTGTTGATGCATTGATGCAGATGACCGAAGACTCAGCAAGCATCTCACTCGCGGTTTTTAGCCGAGACCACTACAATATACGCGTTCATTTGCAGGGTGAGTTTAGGATTATTCAGATCGCAGCATATACCAATGATATTCGACTATATGTGCATGCCGAACTTGATCGGAGGGTTTGTAGGCAGAGATTACAGCTTACCAGCCCGAATATAAGAGAAGAGATTCAGGAAGCTCTAGTATCACGAGCCAAAGGAATGTAGGTTCTATCAAACACCAAACTAAACGAATGCTCACTTACTAGAAACAGGTTCAGGTGGGTGGAATGTCAATTGGACTACCTGTGTGACTGTGCTCATCATGAAGAGCGCCGAGAAGCCTTGAACAAGCTCCCACCTGACTTGCCGGAAAGCTATCGTCGCCTTCTTGAAAGAGTCAATCGATGCTCTCCCAGAGTTCAGGATATGGTTAAAAAGTGTCTAAATTTCCTGACGTTGGACAGCCCGAAGCTCACGATACGTGAGCTCCAACAGGCAATCTCAACTCCTGGTCAGATTGGCGGCATTTTCGACGAGAGCAACACAGTATCGGAACAAGAAATCTCGCGGAGATGCAGCAGCCTTATCAGAAAATCAACTGATGGAAAGTACTTTGAGTTTGCTCACTTCTCAGTCCGAGAATTCCTCGAAAGTTGGAGTGCTATTTCTAGGTCGACTGGTCTTGAGAAATATTGGATTGACTCGAGTGCTACCATCACTTTATTTGCAACAGAATGCCTTCGATTCCTACAGATGAAGAACTTTGATACCGTGCCGGTTGAATCTGAAGAGGCTTTCGTCTCGAATGTATTGGATATAACTCTTCATATGGCTGAGCGGTACCCGTTTTATAAGCATGCTGCGACATTCTGGCTCAAACCAATCGAGAACGGGCTTGATGACTTGAATGTCTTAGCATTGACCAGATCACTATTCAGCCCTTCTGATCGCACATATTTCGTGCTGTGGACGATCGAGTTGCTCCGCCAGGTAGCGAATGATGAATCTCTTATGGATAGTAGAGACATCTATCAACAAGCCTGTAAGACAGTCACACGACCCTCATTTCGGCCTCTACAAATGGTAGCGGCTCTGAACCTTCCTGAGATCTTTATTTTTCTGCTTCAGGAAGAGTCAGATGCCAAGCGAAGGGGTGAAACTGCCAAGCATATCGACCTCGACGCCTTATCTGATGGCTCATACGCAACTGCAAGCCTCATGGTAGCAGAAGCTGTCAGCCGAAGAAATGCCAATACTATACTTTTGTATCGTCGAAGAGAGTCCCCTTATGATACTGGAATCTCATGATGATATTAGCGAACCTGTAGAGCTATGCCGGGTCCGACCACCTGAATGAATACAACAATGACCCGAGTTGGATCCATTGCATGTATGAATGGTCTTTTCTATTTTGTACTTGATATGCTACTGGATTCCACGACCTGATACTTCTCTCATAGCATTTAGAATGGCCTTCATTCTTTAGTATAAGGCTTTCTCATCCCTCCGCGATGCATTCCTTGTGATCCCTTCTATCCGGAGTCTTGCACAATCGCACGGCCAGAGTCTTTCGTATCGCATTACAACATCCAGCATCGTTTCTGTTTGTTGCAATCCGCATACAGATGGGTGAAAATATTGACCGTGAACACTGCCATTAAGGATCGGCAACCATAATTGCAAGTGCTTATGATAGTGTGGAGGCTGTCCAATGCTTCGTTTAAGGTATTAGCGACATGTACCTGGGAAATATTTTCAGAGGCTGGTACCTACTTCCAGAGCTCAATGGTTGAAAGATAGGCAGGCTCTTCTGTTAAGCGATGTAGAGACATAATAGTATTGACTGCCGAGGACAATTGTGGATATGCAAAAAGAACTCTCCTGGAGCGGACTGAATCGATTGATGCCGATATTGCACAGAAACTGGGAATAAGGCCCAATAATCTTATATAGATCATGGAACAGAATGCCGGGTTGAAGAGAAGAGTATAAGGCAGAGTTGCATATTTCGATGCTGATGGCTCGAAGCTGATGCCAGGATAAGGGTTAAGCTCACAATCACGACCCAGCTGATGGGTTAACCAGACTTGAGGAAAACCAGATCCATGGCCGGACTATCCCAAGGCCGTTTAGGCTCCGAAATGGCCTGTTGAGGAAGCTTGGGGCATTTGTCAAGTCGGATGCACCCTTGCAGTGTACTGCCAGTGCGTCTGAGTATCCGTTTTTGAAGGAACTTTCTATAAGTCTGCAAGTACCCTGCGTTAGTAGAATATAGACTTATTGAGAAATAAGCCTTATTGAATTTGTGAATTCTTTACAATATCTTTGGCCACCACAAACGGCTTTAACGACCGGTGCAGATGAAACATCACAACTGCCTTGGGATCACTCAGAAGTCCATTATTCAGCGTCGCCTTTCTGATGGATAGAGAAATTCCGTACTGTGCTTGCTAAGCCTATGTCTTCATATCCGCTTCCATAGAAAAGTCAGGGTACGTGTATCTGTTAAGTCATCCTCAAGTATCGTCGAATAACAAAGTACCAGTTTTGAGTCGAAAAATATTAGAGAAGACATCATGGGGTCTATCGACAACTGGAAACAGATCCCTCCTCCCGAGCGAGAGATCTTCAACCTCAAGGACATCATTGACCAAACCAACCACTTCCTCAACGTCGCTGTGCGTACTGGTCTCATATCTTTCGCCCTCCAGGTTTACCAGATTCCTGGTGAGGAGAGCTGCCGCTACCACTTCTATTTCCAGCTCAACGAAGAAATCCAGTTCTGCGACACGGATGGGAAACTCGCCAGTATCTCAGGACTTGCCTTGTGGATGGAGTGCCAGGAGCCTCTCGTGGGAGAACTGACCGTCCGCTTCGTCATTGAGGATCGTAAATTCTTCCAAGCTCTTGCCAGCTTTGAGTTTCCCCTAAAGGATGCTGGGCGCCGTTACAATATGAACCTCAAACTTCTCGACATCATCAATATTCTCCGGGGAACGGCTCAAGAGCTTCCGGACAAAGACCGAGTCAACTTGACTCTCTTCCGATTCTGGCCCATGGGGCAGGCTACTCGTGGCTACCGAGATGCTCTGTAGGTTTCACTCTAATTTAAATATCTTGACTGGCACCGGCTAACAGTATGACCAGCACCCAGTGGATGGTCCGCTTGAACAACATCGAGTACGTCGGCTGGTGGTCTTTCGACGAGTCTGCCGAAGACACCATACTCGAAGATCAGAGCGAAGACGATCCGTTTATAGATAGGTACTCCTTCGGGCATATCATTGGCCAAGACTACAAAACTGAAAACCATTACGGCAGTAAGAAACCTTGGGTCGTTATCGCGGTGCCCAAGTCTGTACGTCGCGGTGTCTGGGTACACCGAGATTTTGAACGAGTTCTTCGTCATCAAGGGGTTGCTTTGCCCTACGAGGGGCCTTTGTCTTGGGCTGAGTTGAAGGAAGATGATGGAATGGACCAGACATTCTGAGTTGGAGCAAGTGCGCGATTGGGGAGCTATGCTTTTCTGGTCTAATACTCCAGGATTTTATCATCCAGATCCCGGAAGAAAATATGACATATTGTCAACATTCAGATTGTCTGCAGAAGAGCGAAAGAAATGCAAGGAAAAGGAGAGACTTGAGGTTTAAGTAATGGTTACAGATAAGAAAGGGTATTTATTCTACTCGCTAGAATGAGATACATATTGAATTGAAAGGCAATACAGTTGATGATTAATGGATCGGCGTCACAGCCGGTGCAAGCCTGATGTATCTAGGATCCTCCGTATCCAACCCGAACATGACCGTAGCCTCGCCTGCACTCCGCGACTTGGTCTTATCCCAAGGCTTATAACCAACAAGCTCATGATCCCACCACGACCCACGTACAGCGTGAGCGATACCCAAGAAACTAGCCTGAAGTTGAGGAAGACGCTTGATACGGTTCCGTATAATGTCAATGATCGATACGGTAACGGTTAAGAAGAGCATCACAGTCACAGTGATCAAAACGCTGCATCGTACGATGTAGACTGATTCAATGACCTTGACCAACGTCTCAACTTCAGAAGTGCCGAAGTATCCCGCAGTAGCAATCGAAACGATAGCGTGTGCCATATTGCCAAAGAAATGACCAAAGTCTTTTGATGTAGGAATCGTATAGAGTGCATCCAGCGTGTCGTCAACGATACTGATTTGGTTACGGATGATATACCATGGTATGGCTGACATGTACATACTCAGGGCATCTAGAGCATCTGTATCGAGAGCTGTTTTGTTTGAACCAGGCTTTTCGAAACAAGATGTCATGATAGTTCCGTTGAAAGTACAAGAGCCGACGAGCCACTCAAGAGAAGGCGTGCATTTCGTTCGCGAGATCCAGTCCCCGCCGTCTGTCTGCACCAAACTCTCATCATCACCTCTGTTGCGGAGCGCTGTCTCGTTGATATTCGGGATCGACTTCGTAGCGCTCAGAAAATATGTGGTGCCTGAAGTTGGAATCTTGTATGTGCCATGTTTTGTTGCATTGCTCCAGAATCGAGTTCTCTGCGAGCCCTGAGCTAACAATTCAATGCTTTCCACGCTGTTGTCGGGAAGGGTGAAGTTGTACACTGTATTGCCGTCGTCTTTGTACGAAGTGTAGTTTACTTCGGTCGCTGCTTCACAATTGGCTGTCCAGTTGAAGAAGACTAGACCTTCGTATGTTGTGTTTGTTGCAAAGGTTAAGTTGTGTGTCGGAACAGGGCCTAGGATGCCCGAGTCGACATTTGCAAGGGCGTTTTGGGAAACCAGACTGCCTACGAAGGTGAAGACTGTCTGGGAGAGAAAAGTGTCGTTCTTTGATAATGAAGGGTGAAATTTGAGACCAGGACTTCCGCCCATCGCGGATGCAAGTGTAGTGATGTTTGAGCCAGCCGCATCACCGACCGAAATCGGAAGCCCTACGACACCCAAACCGTCCTTATAGTGCGTATACGGCCCAACAGTGAGTGAAAGCGTTCCCACAGGTACAAGCAGCGTTCTGGTGATGATCAAAGCAGCATGCATAACACCATACCACCAAGAGTACTTCACCACCGTTCCCAGCGTCCACAGCGTCAGACTCTCAGCTATGTCATCCAAATCCTTCACTGCGACGGGCTGTTGCGTTGTAAGCGCGAAGAGATGAAGCCTTCGAAAATCCCACACAACGAATTGTACTAGGACAGCTGCTGGTGCAAGAAGTGCGGAAAGAGCTATACCTGAGTAGAGCTGATCAACTGGTAGCGAAGCACTCGTGCGAAAAACGCGACGTTTCGAAGCGTCGTTGTCGAGAAGGGCGCCTGTATATGACCAGGCGACACAGAATACCGCACCAGCGAAGTAAATACACAGGATGATGACATAAGCTCTCAGCCAGCTATCGAGCTTATATAGGCCCTTGTTGTCATTTTGTTGATTTCCATCTTTCGAGAGAGAGGAAATAGGTTGGTCTTCCGCGGAACTAGGATTCTTTTCATCTATACGGTCTTCTTTTTCGAGAGACGAGTATACCGCCGGTGTAGACATCTTGACGTAAGGTATAAGTCGTGAAATAGAGAGAAAGATATACGGAGTAGGCGATAAATTTCAAAGTCGGGAAGACGGCGGTGGTCATTGAGTGAGCATCGGACACGGACACGGACACGGAGATTGTGGGGCACGGAGGAGGATGTCAGCAATTAGACGTGAAACGGGAAAAGGATCGCTGGGCTGAACGAAGGATTCGAAATTAGGCACTATTATTCGTGTTTTACTATCTAGTTGTGGTAGTATGGTCATGTATGTTTGTCGAGGCTTTGTGGTCGGTGATTTGATCTCTGACGTTGTGGGAGGGTGAAAGTGCAAGAGATTGTGTTTCTGGACGACCCTAGGTGTCAGAAACGATTCTGGCGGATCTCATCACGGGAAATTGTCTCGATGAGGGCCTGCAAGGCTGAAAGTCTATGAAGGTTTTCGCAAAACTGCTTTAAACATAGATAAAGTTTGATCATAGTTGGATCACTTAAGCATATTTGCTAGACCAATCAGAGCACAGGCATTTACACCTTCACCAGCAAGATTGTACAAAGTTTTTGTGAATAAACAATCATATGCGCTTTGATTTATTATGTACTAGAAAGTTACCTACCATTCGAAATCCCGATTGTGTTAATGAATTATGTCGATAGTCGTGTGTCGCATTAGACGCGGCGGATATCGACAATAAGGCGACCATTCCCCCAAGCAGGGTTCTGCCCACGAACAGTACCATCACCTCGAGTGCAGCGGCTGTTTTCCGTTAACAGCTTGAAAAGTAAAAAGTCTAAGAGGGTGACTTACTCCATAATCAATCCAGCACCTCGAGCAACGTCCTTGCAAGGAGAGGAGGCAGTCTGATGAGCCAGTTCGACCCTAGCCAGACCAGTGATCTGGGTGTTTCCGCGCTTGCAGAAAGATACTCCAGAGACCCCAGCAACACAGTCTTGGTTAAGACTGGCGAGGTAGTTGATGCACCATACAGCGTCGTCAACCTGCGTCAATATTAGTCCTCTGGTTCGAGGTAACAGAATGCAAAATAGGACCCACGTTGCCCAGAGAGTTGGCGCCTAGGTGATCCATGCAAGATGTATCGGAACGAGTTTCAAGGTCATGGGGGACAGCGACAACTGTGGAGGCGGCTGTGAGAAAGAAAGTGATGGAGGTGATAAAGTTGACCATTTTGGCGGTAGTCAAGGGTTGGGTAAAGTATATGGTTGAAGTAGCGAAGTTATAAATCTTACTGATGATGAGGAGCAGAAAAACATCAAGATGGAGACGAAGACACTCCCTTTTATCCTTTTCTTATGCTTTACCTTCTGAAAGAATCTACACACCGACTCGACGCCAAGTTCCCCATACAGGTAGGATATCGTTAACCGTCCAACACATGAAGACCCTGCTGGCACTTTTTCGAAGCTATAATGCCAATATCACAAAAGAAGACGATTTGCCCGACGCCGTAGGGCTACTGTAATAGTGCCGGCCAGTGGGATGAGGTTATGCGCGCAAGTGTGTTGCGAGGTGCCACCGTTGACAACGCATCTTGATGGAACATTGAAGCTTGAAGTGGCAATTGCAAGGTTGCATAAGAATATGAGGGTTTTGTTATAGGATTAGTTTTGGCTTAGCGTCAAGCTTTTGAAGAGTCATTGTGCAGCGGCCGACCCCTCACCACTTTGTGAGAAAGATATTAAGTGATGTCCTTGATATGGTGTTTGCAAGAAACATAGAAGATTCGTAAGAATCGATAGATACAAACTACTAGCAAAATTCCAAATAAACTACTCAACAATCTAACAATCACCGACCTGTGTAGTTTCAGAGTCAGCCAAACTTATTTCCTAGTGACTGGTTAAATGACCCTTGTATTATACACTTGACCCCACTCTATGATTGGTTCTCTCGCCATTGGTCGGAAGATATAATCTCACTCAGCGAAGCCATACCCGCGGACAAAGATAGTTTATGTGCCGCGAAAAGAAACCTGCTTAGCTTCCGGAAGGATTCAGTCTACAGAGCCAAGAGCCCGGAGCAGATGTACAAACTGAGATTAACATCCTGCATCTGATAGCGGCGAGGAAGTGACTCAGCCTCAAGATAGAAGTATTATTCCGGTCTTGAGACCAAATGAATACATTTCCTAGCAAGCAAAAAGATGTCTATCAAGTATGAAGTAATGGATCCTTGGTCTCTGAAGTCATAGTAATTCTGCTGCGGTAGCTCTAAGAATTAAGAATTCCCTAAGGATGCCTGCTCGTATGGTGGATGGGGATCTGCTGGGCAATTACTGATTGGAGTATTCTGAGATCCGTATTCATATACTCAGTAAGTTCCTGAATTTGGCCCCCATTGAGGCGAAGTCAGCACAGATGCAATCCTGTAGGATTCAGTTGCATTGCAGCATATGTGTTAAGAAGTCAGACTCCATGCCGCCGATTATGTAGCTCGACTGTAAGTTCGATGAATAGGTAGACACATGAGATCTTCTCTTGCGAATAGGTACCTAAGATATATCTCACAGTGGGCGTGTGGCAATGGTACCCTATTATGTCTTTACTTGCCTGGAGATCCAGTTGCTCCGCGGAACTTCCTCCCCGTTTGTTATCTCAGGTGAAACGAGTGGACTCGTAGCCTTGTGACGCTTCGGAACCTGGATGAGTAGATCTCGCAGCTCAGCAACCAGTGAGAATGTTTCATAGCCTTGCAGACAGTATCTATACTCTTCCAGAAGCGTTTATGGGCCATAGAAAACATAAAAAAAAAGGGGTATTTGATCGAGACACATTGCTGCCCGATGCCACAGGGTTGGTTTGAGTGTATCATTACTAGCATCCTGTTGAATAGGCATCCAATACCTGAGACAAGAAGATGTCGGACGTTAGAACTACTATGTAAGACTGGCAGTAAATTGGTAATGGGTAACAGGGCGGCTTTGCTGAATCATTCGTAAGGTTGCTTTGTTCTGAGCTGCCTCATGGAGATATAGATATATCCACAGAAGGGACTAGTAGCTGGTGTTGGAGGGTCGGTCTTGATGTCTCAAAGTATATACAGGATAGTGTTTTCTTTAAAAAATGTAACCTTGATCTGTCCCCAGAAGGATATTGCTATAATGTTTAAACAAGAATGGTATCTCCCTCGAGGTAGATCAAGGCTACATATATAAGAAAAGCTAAAAGCTTTTAAATAAACTTTGGCTCTTGCTGAATAGTAAATGTAGATTTAGTTCAAAAGACGTGGTCCAGGCAATAATCTTGTACCTCCGGACGCGGGCAACTCTCGCTGATACTGATACAGGTAAAGGTGAGTACACTGGCAAGACTCGGCCATCGGATTTGGATCATCATTTGCACAACCTGTACGACAACTACGCACTGGTTCATCAACAAATCACCATCCGGTATGGTGTAGTGGCTAACATTTCGCGCTCTCATAACCTGAGAGATCAGTTCCGCGGAGCCCAGGGTTCGATTCCCTGTACCGGAGTTACCTTTTGCTTTTGTGGCCTAGAGTTTATCTTTTTGCTGGTTGTCCTTAATGAACTTCATCTACATCGCTTGGCTGTAGCTAGTTGTTGTTCGCAAAGTCTATCTATGTATGAAATAGAATTGCATTTAACGGCTTCACCGACTTTGCCGATGCAGTTGCGCACCCATGTCACAGTACATACAAGCCCTCGCCATTCTTTTGCATCCAATGCTACAATGCATAACTCACCGCAGTTTTCAGACTCTATTTGTTCTCAGAATAACCAGAAGAGATGCGGAGTTTTGAGACATCACTGATTCCTGGTGCTCCTGAAGGGGCTGGGTCGTTGTTGGAGATATAAACGGTCTATCTCGCTCGAGAATTCCTATTGATTAAAATCAAGCGATAGCCGACTTGAACTTTCATGGTCACTGAAACTAAATTATCTCTGATAACTGTATCCTAAATTTCGACAGTGTTAAATGGAAAAGAGGGGTTTCCAGAGATAGCTTTTATTATGAGGCACGGCTGCGGGTTGATCCCTATATGTAGTTTACTGCATCTGAATCCTGTGCCTGATGTATCTTACTGAAGATGTATTATAAATTCCAAGAGAAACTTGGTAAGTATTCCACACGTCTACATAAGTCTTACAGATACTTGGTGCAGTGTTTTACTAAACGGGCAAGGCAGGACGATTGATGTAAGCCTCGCCTTGGCATGGCTTCTTCTGCAATTTCCCAACCACTGACAATCTGCGACTCCTCCTTGACAATATCAGTTTACATTGGCCATGACGTTCGAGTTTGAGTTTCGATCGACCGGGATTTGTCCGGGCTGAAAACATTCCCCGCAATGAAGTATGTCTTTTCGGAGACGGACTGTCCTTCCGTTTGATCTACCGGCAGATCCCGTCCTAAGAATGATGCAGATAGACTTGGTTGTGGTGATAATATCTCCGCCTGTAGGCCTCAGACATGCACCCTCCAGCCCGCCAGGTATGCCGATCACTTCTACATTGATATCAAATTGTCTCTGGTTATTCAACTTTATGCAGACAGATTTCTATCATATTCCATACATTGGATGATCGTCCAATATTGAAATGTAGAGTAAGCGCTTAACACATATTGGGATATAATATAGAAACCTAAAAGGGCTTGTTGGCTCTAGTTGAACGCTTCGGCCCGCGACGCTACGCCCATGGCCCGTCGGCATCAGCATGACGAGACGCTGAGACACGGGCTGACAACAGGGATCACTGAGACATAGAAGGACTCCTAGTAATGATTGGTCAATGCAATTTGTTCGGGCTTGCATTGGAGAAGTTTAAGGAAGCAACTACCTAAATACATGTCGAATCCGGTAAAGGATATCTGATCAACGCGTAGAGTTTACTCAGCCTCATTCAATATTAGTTGGCTCTGTAAACTAACCCTCAATAGTCCAGATGCCCGTCCAGCCCAACTGTAACCAAGCTGTCAATCCTGTCCCAATATTTTAACTGCAGCATTCTTAAACGAGGGTAAGACGCTGAGCTTTGACTGCTAATCCAGCCTCAGCTCAACACTAGCAGAGACATGCAGAAAATCCTCAACCTGCGTTGTCTCGATTGGCTATCGCCAAGTACGTCAGCTTGGAAAAGTTTCGGACGTGCATTCCAAAATCGACAGGACATGTTTACGAGGTGCCTTGGACTTGAGAAGATCATGGAATATCAAAACGGATAAGATTAGAAGTAAGTAAGTGAGTGGGTGATCTACAGCTATAAAATCTTGCTTCCAGTCCGTCAAGAACATATCTATCTTTCATTGTTCCTCATCATATCTTGATTCTTATATCTCTTTATATATACGCAAACACGCTATCAAAATGTTTGTCTACCAAGGAAAACTAAACTGGTACCACTACGCCAAGGATGAGACCTTCGTAATTATCCTCCCCAGCGGTCCCGTCCGCGTAGGTGACAGCGTCTACCTGTTCTCCCAATGGACAGAGGATGCTCAAGGCCGCAAGAATGCAAACTGGTTCACGACCATCACTGTTGACTCTGTGACCCAAACGGACAGCAGCGACCTGACCTTTGTCCTCAAGGGCTCGTGGTACAACTTCACAATCACCACCAAGGGCGGTTACAAAGATCTCAGCCTCATCATGAGAAATCCCCAAGGAGGTGTCAGCTCGCCCATGTCTCTCAACCGAGTCTGGGAGTCCAAGGAAGAGCTTACCGGTACCACCCGCGTATGGACTGGCAAATTCAAGTGGATGAACTTTGCTACCAACGAGCCAGCCATTTTCATCGTTCCTGATGGTTTTGGTGAGGGAAAGCCTATTCTCTCAACGTGGCAATGGACCAAGGCTTCTAATGGAAAGACCAAGGATCCATCTTGGCGCGACGCGGTCCAGAAGAATGTGACTGGTCTTGGCACCGATACTGTCAAGTTCACTTACCACTCCTACTACGACATTACTTGCACTTGGGATGCCAAGAAGGACCTGCTTGATGTCTGGGTTAAGGAAGGCAGTCACGAAGAGGATGTTGGAGACATGATTCGCTCGGCTATTATTGAGCGTCAGCAACACTCTCAGTATGTATCACCGAACCATTGACGTTACTCAAAACTAACCCATCTTTAGCGACTTCAACCCACCTGAGCCTGCTCCTGAGAAGGGCCAATGTGAACTCCGCAAGCCACAACCTCAGGCTTGTCTGCCACGTATCGTAGATCCCATGCCCTTCCCCAAGGGTCTTCTCGAGACATTGGCCCACACTGCTGCCTTTGTCGATCAAGCAGGATATCTGGCCAAGTACTGTCAAGACGTACGTTTCCTCTCCTTATGAATCGTTTCGTGAATGCCTTACTTACAGGCCCACAGCAATTTACCGCTCTGGATGCCGATTACCACGTCCAAATCGAAAAGGTCAAGGCCAAGGACGCCGAAATCACCAACCTCAAGAAGACCGTTGAGGACCTCACCGGTGACCGCAACGCCGCAAAGGCTAAGGTCGAGGAACTCCAAAAGCAGATTGACAAGGCCAACGATGAAGCGAAATCGCAGCGAGATGAGATCAACAGGCTGAACGAGTATATCAGAAATGACAAGATCCAGGACGACCAAGCTCGCAAGCTCCTCGAGGAAACGCAGAGCAAGCTCAAGACTCTGATGGAGGAGAAGAGTAACCTCACAAAGGAGCTCGATACTGCCAATGCAACAATCACAGAACTCAACGCCCGTATCTCAGACTACCAGCAGCAGATTATTCAGCGTGATACCGAAATCTCTCGTCTGAAGGCTGAGATTCACGCTCAGAATGAACTTAACAAGACTCTGACTGACAAGAACGGCGAACTCAACGCAACCATCACCGAGCTCCAGACCACCCAAGAATCTCTGGAGGGTGATCTCAAGCGGGCCAACGAGAGAATTCAAGCCCTGGTCCAAGTCAATAAGGATGCCAGGAAGCAGATCACATCTGCCGAGGACGAGAGAGATAGCGCGCGCGCTCAGGTTCGCGCTGCGAACAAGGAGCGTGATGATGCGGTTGAGAAACTGGAGGATCTTAAGCAGAAGATGTACGACCAGAAGATTGTACTGAAATGAAGCCAGGGCGGCTCACCTTCCTCTCGATGTGGGGTTTGCTTTTACAAAGATTGGAGATACTGGTGGTTGTTGGGGGCGGTTTGCTTGACCACTTGGGAGATGAGAAGAAGATGGGCTGGGGACAGAGTTGCTTAGATCAGAAACAATCAAGATATCTGAATAGATTGAAAAATTATCATCTAAAAATTTCGTGTCTCCCCTTGCATGTATATGAGTAAAGCAGTCTGTATAAATGAATCGCTTGTCTTTCCAATCCAATATGCCATCAAATCCAAATCTATATCGCGCGCTAACTGTTACCCATCCAGGTACCCTGGCATAACAAATTCTTTCTATATCCCTCAATGCAAACTCATCAGTCTCTTGTCTAATGAAAACTAAATTCCTTCTGTCCACAGCACTCTCTATGTGCTGCCCATGACAGGCCCCGACTGTTGACCCTCAACACGGTGAGACTTCTCAGCATCTTCTGCCGCCTTTCCCTTCTTGCCCAGGAAGGGGAAGAAGAAGTATGGGTGGAATATCGTAAGGGTCCACACAGAGATAAGAATCATGGCTCCGTCGAGAATAAGGAATGTAGTTTCGTTCTGCATGAGGCTACTGCCCCAGCCCATCTGCATTTCGGGAATACTTTCAATTTGTTAGTATGATATAATGGGATTGAAAATAGAGTACTTACCGGTAAATGCAACGGATAATGATAGCAACGTAAGCAACCGTCAGAGCAAAGACAAACATCTTTGTCTTCTTGTCACTCGCTCTGATGACCTTGACATTTCCTCCATTTGTAGAGGATCCGCTCTCAGTACCAGGCTCATCACCAGCTCGGACAGCAGCGCCGTTCTTGATAGCCTTGTGTCTTCTCCAGATGTAGATAAGCATCAAACCACCACAGAAAACCATGTTGGCCATCTGGAAGACGACACCAGCAACCAGCATAGCAGATCCAACATCAAGAAGTTCCTGGTTCGCATTCTCTCCATTCGTCGCAGCAGAAGAAACACCACCGCCCGCAGCCTGAATGATGATCGAAAAGAAATCGGTGCCGACAAAGACCCAGGGATACAAGACGGGCTTGATGAAACTGTATTCTCGACCGTACCAGAGAACGAGGTGCTTGAAAGTGATCGAAATAGCAGCCGCCACGAGTGTCGGGCCGAGAATGAGAAGAACAAGTTGAATAACGAAAGCGTTGTAAACCCAAGGATTTGAGCTCATGACAACGCGACCACAGTACCCAACCAATTCAAAGATGGTTCCAATAGCCAACCAAATCGTGTATGACCAAGTTCGCGCGCGAATGCCAAAGTAAATCTGAGGGAGGAGAGCCAGCGCGTGGGCTACGACGAAAAAGATACATGCGCCGAGGTTGAAGTAGTCGCCGTAGAGAGATGCTTCTACGGGACATTTTGCGGAAACGCCATCGGAGCAGGTTTCGTAGCTCGGAGGCTCGTAATCGGTCATGTTTGGTTGCGCCGAAGACATGGCGGCGAGTTTCTTACCGTCGGGACTTGAGGGAGGACAAGAAAACAGAACAGGACAAGACAGGAGGTGGCAGGCCGTCAGGGCCGTATATCAGATATAAAGTAGGTCTCCAGGACTGTCATCCTTCTGTGGGGCGACCCATGGAGAAAGAAAGGAATGAATGGATCAGTGGAGGCGCAGTGTAAGAGCCAAGACTGAGGATTAAGCGAGGTGCGCATCAACTTCTTGGCGTTTGATGCTGAAGTCGTCATCTTGATTCCATGATGAGTCTCGACAACACTGAAGGGCAGTTATCCCGAGTAATGAAAGACAATAGACTGCCTAATCTTTGTATAGTATGTATAGTACAGCATGATTTCAATTCAGAAAACTGGAAGGATTCTGGTTCCATAATAAAGGCGGAATGCGACGTTATCCAAAACCCACATTTATACCCTTGGCATCGTCAAATTTGTCCATAGACAAGAACACGCGGAAAGTCGATAGACCCCGATTGGCCTATCCCAGAGCAGTTGAATTTCGCGTTCGGTTTTTCCATCGCGTTTTTCGGGTTCGCTTAGAGAAAACAGTAGGGATTGGCAACGCAAACAAACAATGCGGCCCAGATGTAAGATCTTGCGGGCGGCTGACTTGTTGTACATTGATGATGTGTTTGCTCTGTAATTTGCTCTGTAATTTGCTCTTGTTTTTGCGCAATAGTGTGTGTCGGATTGTTTAGCCATTTAAGCATAAAAATGAACATCTGTTTGACGACTGGTTCCTTATTTGAGGGTGTAGAGGAGGGACATTCAACGTTACCGCTGTATTTATTCTTAGTACTAAAACGATTAGCGAGAAGTCTCATTGTCGTATTGCCAGGGTTCGGTGGGCTTGATGTTCGACGATGATTGCGCCAGGAAAGTCTTCACACAGATGATTATGCGTAACAAAGAGAGTTGTAAATTAGAGGCTTATTGCCTGCAAGAAGTTGAGCTCGTTCGCAAAGAAGACATTTTATGTATGCGGAAGAAATGAATTTGTTTAGTGAGTTTGCCGATGAAATATGTAATAGAGAAATATTCACAAGAAGAGTAGATCTAGGCTTATCACCCGACATATGTCTATTTAGCCATTTGTGGGATATAGGATAAATTTGACAGCATTTTGACGGCTTGAAATGAAGGAATGTAGGGATCTACCGCCCACCGCCTACCAATCTTTAGGTTTCAGTTACGACGAAATTGACAAATAGGTCAACAGGCGAATAACTTCCACCCAAATTATCAACACCAATCGACAGATAGCTCTCACCGTCCAAGGTTTCGATATAGAACTGTCCGTTCCAGGTAGGACCGGGTTCAGTGACCTCGGTGCATCTCTGGCTTGATGGACCTCTCTGAGCACAAATTAGCTGCGCAACGCTGCACTGGAGAGTGCTTCCTGGATCAGTTGATTGTCCGCAGGTCAAGGATGGAAAGCCATAGTAATAGCTTTCGGTGTCGCACAAGGTGATAGTTGCTACGTTCGCTTGATTGGGACCGAAGCGGGCACAGAGGAACATGCCGTTTAGTTGGAGTCTTCCGGTACTTTCGTCGAGGACGAATCGGCGGGGCTCGAAGACCCCAGGGCGGTCGGCATTGAAGATGATAGGACCTCCAATAGAATCGCTCGTTTGTAGCTTCTTGCCAAGTGCGGCACCCGGTCCCGCTACGATAAAGAAACCTGTGGGTTCTGCTGAGGCTTCGGATGTAGCAGTTATCGTCTCTGCTGTAGCTGTCTCTGAGAGAGTCAGAGTCGTGGTGGGCAGAGTTGTATCGGCTGAAGTTTCGGTTGTCAAGAGTGTGGTTGTATCAGCCGAGGTAGCGGTGGCAGAGAGCGTTGATGAGACATCGGTGGTGGTTGCAGCGATGACGGTTGAGGTCACCGTCTCGCTCACCAAAGACTCAGTCGAAGTGGAAGCCTCGGTGGCAATAGACTCAACGATCGATGAGCTGAATGTCTCAGTGACGCTCGATGTGAAGGAAGAGGCTGTATGATTCAGTCAGAAAGGAGCTCTGTTGCAAGGTGTTTCCTATGTAATACTTACCAGAGGTCAGAGGCTTGCATGGACCGGCAGCCACACTGTTGAGACCGATGAGGCCTACGGCCATGGACAAGAAAATGTTAGAAGGCATTTTTAACGAAAGACTTGGGTTGAATCAAAACGCCTTTAAAACTTGAATCAGAGACAATCTGAAAATCGTCGTTGTCTTTGTCTTTTTAAAAAAAAATCGAAGCTTGGAACCTGCGCTTCCAGCTGTAAACTATTGAGCGCTAGCATCTTGGCAATGGCCAATTCCTCCGAATTGACACAGAATATTGACGGAAATACGGGGGGAGATCATTAGCGTCCCAATAGTGTCAAATCAGTGTAATTAATCCCCCTTTCATGTGCGGTCAATTCCGCCATATCATATTATTACTAAATTTACATCTGATGTGGTAGGGGTTTCAGAGCGGAACGCGCCTACCCAGGACTCTTGTAGAAGGGGATGAAAAACTTACACGTTCAGTTGCATTTGCTTGATGGAATACATCTAATACCACAAGTTCGTGAGCCGTGACCAACTTGATTCCAAAAGACCTAACAACAAGGTTGGCGAAAATGTCTGTCTGCGTATCGCCCCATGATAAAGAAGACCAATGTCGACAACAATATATTGCCGCTTTACGAAAAGTAATCCGGTCTTACTACATAACCAGCCTTCACCCTCTACTCAAGTAACCTATATTGGCTACTAAATACCCATCCACTATATGCGTGTGTGGTGCCGGAAAAAAAAAAAAAATCTGGCTGAAGTTTATTGTGTGTGACTATTGGTATAGAAGTAATAGGATAGCTAAATTCCCTCAGTTATCTGGAATATCTACTGATACACTTTATAGAAGGATACTATTACTTATTCGAATTTATAAAAACTCTAGGCTAGGGAACTCTAACACCTGGTGCTTGCAGACCTCATGCTAAGATTTAGTTAGGGAATATGCCATAGCAAGGATGAATGATATAAACTTAATATTTGGTGATAACTGCCCCTTTGACCAAAGAGAGATCCCGAAGAAATTGCCCCATTAATCTGACTATCTATACCATAGCTGTTTCTGACAGTGTGGATAATGCCGTACTGGTTACTAGTTCTGTCCTAACTGGCCATGTACGACCTCCTCGCGTAGCTCTTTTTGCTTTTTGGAAACACTTTTCCCCAGAAAGGGCAACTGCGAGGTTTCTAATTCCCGTTATTGTATGGCCATGTCCCTTTCCCAACATCATTGATGGTTGCCTCATCGCATGTCGGTGCAGTTCCGCTGCTGCTGCGTAACGTCGCTGGTGGCCGAGCACATATGCGAGATTCACCATACTGGCAAGGGTATCAGGATGCTTGTCATCTAAAATCCCGGTTCTCGCTCCCAAGTTCTCCCGGAGTATGACCTCGGCCTCTTCGTATCTTCCTAATCATCCAGCGCTAATGCATAGTCGTTCGCCACCGCTAGCGCGTTGGGATGTTTTTTCACCAGAACCTCATCCATCCCATCTTTGGTTCTTAGAACTATACTTTTTGCCTCTTCAAACTTTCCTTGATTACTGAATACACTGACGAGGCTGTTCATATTTGTGGGCGTAGAATGGTGTTTCGGGCCTAGCCTCGCCTCTTTATGGCGCAGTGTCATCATCAGCATTGCACTTGCAGCCTCATATTGCCCTTGTTACTGAAGGATGTGTGCAAGAATGTCAACAGAATTAAAGTGACCAGGTCCATAAGCATCAGCTTCTGCGGGACCTGGACAAGCCTGCCCAGCAAACACCTTTGCTTTTTCTCGAGTAATGTGATGCATTTGCCTTATTGGCTGGGTAGGTACTAGCTATAGTTGATAGTATTTGCTTCTTCATATCTGCCGGTGGCATGTGAGACTCGTGCCAGCTGAGCTTGGCTTCTCGGAGTATCCAAATCAGTACATATCAATATCAGGGGCAGAGCAAATGGAAATACAATCAGAGTCTTCACAATCATGATGCTGGCGATGCTAGAATGGCTGTGGTAACCGCAGACAACATGGTTCGGATTGATAACAGATTTGTGTTCAAACGCTTGTCGCCTTCTTGCGCCCGTGTGGTTCAAATCTATTTGAGGAAGAAAACTGTTGTAGATGATACCTGCAGCGACTAATACCAATCTCACGAGTTGTGGTGGTAACATTTTGACTCGAAGGATCGGCAAAGACGACTCCCAAACACAAGCTGCTTACGGTTCATTATTGCCAATTTGAGAGTAAAAATGATATTTATTATCAGCAACAAATCAGCTGATGTAGTAGGTCAATGCTGGTGACCGAGAATTTTCGGGCTTGTGAAGATCTTGATCAAGTCACAGCTGGTGTGGTCTAAACTATGACCCGGAACTCGGGCAGATTTTTGAGACAAGGGGGCGGAATACAAGGTCTTCTTGTGGCGCTGCCGAGAGCCTGAGACATATCTAAGCTTGGGGGCTCCTTCAGTTGGAATGCTGAGATAAAAGTTGGGAGGGAAACTAACATTTGAGGTACGTCGTATGCTCAGAGCTGAGCCGTGCTAAGACTATGGCTAGACTTGGATCTTTTCTTCCTCTAACCTTGATTTACTCGTGAAGAATCTCGGAATCCACACCAGCCATTGAAACACGGGCTGGAGGATGAGCCGTGATGGGAATCTCATTACCAATCCGATCCAGTACGTGCTAGTTTCCCCAGATTGTCTCAGGCTGTTCATGGCCCTCGGGTAAGATGCGCTCCAATGTGCTGGACCCTTAAATTCAAGGGCTACTCCAAAACCCTTACCGGGCCATTCAATACCCCAAACTATCTCCCAATCCTATTTGAGATATCACCATAATTTCTCTTCACTATTAGATCATTTCATAGTGGACGGAAGGCTCCAATGGCTAAATAGAGCCTCAGGCGCATCTAAGACTCAAAGACTACTTTTCCAGCACTAGCTCTCGGTCAATGACTGTTCGTAGAGTAGATAACCTTCTAAGATAATGACAAGGCAATTGGATGCATTCCAACACCTGTTATCAGGGTTGAGAAACTTATTGCAATCCGAAACACCCTGTTGATCAAGGGAGATCATGTAATTCAATAGGATCCGAGCGGCTCATTTACTTACTAGAAATGGCTTACCAGTCGATATCGCTTGCTGGAGGAGAATCATATAAGACGCTTATTATACCACTAAAGTATCGCATACTACCAACCACTTCAATCCTTACCACACAAACATCAACATCAAGATCTTTGTCTTTTTATCAAGGCTATATCCAGCAAGATGCGTTCATACACTTTCACTATCGTTGCCGTGTTGGCTGCTATTGCCAGTGCTTCAACTCTAGGCCTAGAGGTTCGTAACTCTTATACTTCTTTTCTTTCCACATCAAAAGTTCTCTAACATACGCAAAGAAACGATGTAATGAAGTTAATGCGGAATGTACGGTTGATAACGACTGCTGCAGTGCTTATTGCACTCTGTCGGATCAAAAAGACGAATGGGGATGGAGGATTCGAAAATGCAAAGCTGGCGGCCGTCCTTGTAAAAAGGAAGGGTCGCCCTGCATCAGCGACAGGTATTGCTGTGTGGGCATGGGTTGTCGAGGAATCAATGATGCGAGCAAGGTTTGTACTGTCCTATAGATGTGCTTCTCAGATATAGTTACATTAGGAGCGTTCGGTTTTTTCTCTGGGTTTCAACTCAGTTTTTCCCTATGCTTCGTAACTATTACTAAGTAAAGACAATTGATAACACGCGACTATCGCTTCATACCCCCAAAGTCGCTGGCAAAATGTCCATCAGGTTCACTGACAGAATCTCGTGCATAAATGCATCCGACCCGAGTCCATTCTGCTGTTCGAGAGAGACCCAGATGACATACCCGGATTCAATTATCCTAAAAAGATCGGGGCCCCGTACCTAGTTGATTGGCAGCACCTACAAAAGACTGCTGAAGCGTCAAATTGTGATATGTCAGGAAATCACTGAACCATAACTATGTATCAACGTCCGGAACATCAAGCACCACCTGGGAGCGTGACGGAGTACCGGTACGATATTGGACACGATATTTACAGCCTTGGTGTGTGTTTTCTCGAAATTAGCCTCTGGAACTCTTTTATCGTCCCTAACAGTAATGGGTTACTCGGTCTTTCTCTGTTACTGGCCAGTGCGAAAGCTCAGTGGAAGAGCGGAAATCCTGCGTGGCAATCTATGAGGAATTCTCAGGTCGAGCAGCAGGTTTAATCGCTCTTGCTGAGGATCTTCTGAAATGTGGTATAGACCAAGCTTACTCCAACCTGGTATTCAAATGTTTGCTCTGCATCGAAAATGGATTTGGAAACACCCCAAAGTTTGTTGGCAGCACCGGTAGAGATTGGGATGAACGAGGCGTTGTCTTCATTAGGAAATCCACACGGAGCTGGGGATGGCTAGCGATATGGCTATTTAGGAATTAACGTTTTTGCAATGTCAATATCTCAAACGTAGACCTGCTCTCGCGGTATCAATAGGGAGGATCTGCAATAATAGGAATGTTCCACCATCAAAAGATTGACGAGTTTATCAAGCTATGGAAGGCCTGCAGGTCGAATTTTGTATCAAGTATTCTCCCACCTTTCCCAACAAGGCTTCGCGCTTTGATCAGATAATCTCAATATCAACACACTTCTTATCACTCTATGCCTCGCCAAACATGATTCCATGAACATAGCAATCCCCAATGATGTTCCATTTCTCCTCAGCTTTCCGCAGCACATATGGCGTTCTTCCGCTCCCCTTCCCCCTCTTTTCTTTTCTTTTTTTAATATTTAGCGAATCTCTAACCTCTCTATCTTTATATCCTTAAACCTGCCCAGTATGCCGTCCCATCTAAAACAGAGAAAGTTAAAAAAGAGCTGATCGGCGTATTCATAATATCGGTCTGGTCCAGCTCCCCTTCTCAGTAGTTGAAAGATATCCTCCTCGCCCAGCATCGCCACTGCCATGTCTACTGAAGCTTCACCACCATTTGTCATTCCAAAGTAGCCGTTCTCTGTAAAGACTAAATCTGTACCGCATCTCAACATCTTCTCCATCAACTCGACGTCAGTAAGCCTGGAGTCTCTAGACTCCAGCTCATTATCAGGTTCATCAAACCACATCTCGCTGGCTTGCTCCGCATAATCAGGTATTTGCTCCAAGACACCCGGTAGTTGTTCTTCTTCTAACAACAGCCCAAAAGTCAGAAATCCAATAGCTATTGATGCAAGCTCCTCACATGTAATGGAAGGATACTTATTGAAGTCCATCAAGGTATCTATAAGTGCCCTGGCGTAAGTTCTGTTAAGTATTTGTGGCTTGGGTCTCTCTTACTTCATCCCAGCCGGTGGAGGGACTTGCTTCATGGCGATGCGGTTACCCTCCCGCACTGGCGTGTAATGACGTGGCGGGCCACCATCTGGGTAGTTGTCGAAGATGCAATAGTTATGCCTCGCAAGTGCATGGACGACTGACAGAAGGAATTCACCGAGGTCCATGTCCTTTGTCATTGTCCACTTAAGAATAATTTTGTCGACAATACAACCTCCGATATAGAGAGAAGTCTTTGTTGTAATTGGATCTTCTACAATGTTCAGTCTCGACATCAGTGCCGAGCCCCGGAAAGGATTTTTTTGTAGTTCCTCTGTTCTCGACCTGAAGTCAGGGACCCAGGAAGGTAGATCGGGAATTCTTTTGGTGCTGCGTCGGATGCCGAGGTGCCAAGCGTAAATGATGCCATCTATGTCGAGAATGTAGCGAGTAGCATTCACGTAGACCTCCGCTACAGTCATGGTGTAATCGGCAACGGGTCGCTCCACCAGCTTCTTCCGGGTTGATGCGAGTCCCAAAGCAGCAAATACTTTTTCACGGGGGTCAGTGGCGTTTAGCTGGTGGAGTGTCGTAACCAATGCTCCCAGCGTGCTCTGACCATCTGAGGCTTCATCGTCCTCCGATTTTTCATCTTCATCCGAAGGTCCATGTTCCTCTGAAGTTTCAAGTTCACGCGACATCATGTGAGATATTGGGTACTTCGGGGTAGAGGGATATCTCTCAAAAGCATGCAGCGCGTTCCGCATCGTCACCGGGGAGCAAGACTGGCTCCCACAAATGACAATGCCTTTAGAACTACCGATGATGATCTTAGGGAAGATCCATACTCGAGTCCAATATGCGCGAGTTACTAGGTCCTTAAAAGCCTCAAAGATCCTTTCACCCTATAGCACACTCTCTATCAGCTCATATGGATCGCCTTCCATTTTCGATCGACTGCTCAACATCCCGTCCTTTTGGAGAAGCATACGGTAGGCTTTGGCCATCATTGGAATTACTTTAAAAGCGGCATAGGTTATCTCCATCTCTTCACCGAGCTGTGACGGTTGGGTTCCTAAGGTAATAAACTAGACCGTTCTAGGTTTATATTGGCAGAGTTGTAGGGCGTGATGCTGAGTGTTGCGAAGTATTATATTACTTAATAG
>JAAVUC010000622.1:0-29067 GCA_014898925.1 Fusarium nelsonii
GGAGTGGAGGGAGCGGGGGAGAGAGATAGTGAGTCTATGGACTGCTCGAGAGTGGCATTGTGGTTGTGCGAAGAAGTCGATGCGTCGGCAGCTTCGGTCTTGGGTGAGTAGAAGGAAGGCAGAGCTGAGCTGGAGCCCGCCGGTGAGCCTGGAGTCGCATCGGACGGCATGATCTGGCTTGAGGCGGGCAAGGACGGCGCCGCGATCGGGTTTTGGAGGGGGGTTCGTTCAAGTGTCGCAGGCTCGGTGGCGGTGTTCGCTAAATGCGCATTCGGCGGATGGTGGCTATCTAGTGGATGAGAGGAGCAGTGTTGGGTATACAGAGAGGTCGCGTGTCGTCTGTTGTATGGGTGAAGTGGACAATTGAGTAAGGTAAACGCAATTCTATGTATGGGCGGGCGATAGTTTGCGGAACCATGACTTGACTTGACTTGACTTGATAGAATGGTGGGGTTTGTTCAAGATTCAAGGGTACAAAATGGGGTAAGGTCATTAGTCATCCTCTTCTACAACATTTCCATCGCGCGCGGGCTGCAGTCAAAGATTCCATGTGCCGCGGGGTCGGACCCTTGAGAAGTCATTATATCCGCCGCTGTAGTAATTGATTTCAGCCTTCTACGTAAGCGATTGATGAAAGGGGAAATTATGTCCCCTTGGTAATACGGTAGAGACCGCGATTGATTTATTCATAATCATCAATGTCTACAATTGAACGAGTATCGGCCGTTGGCAGCGGATAATGCCTACGGGACCTAAAGAATCTAGAGAACCTCGGCGAAAGCGGCCGAGGCCGGCTACTAGTGGGGGCGCCGTTGATTCGGTCAGCATTTCGTGAATCTGACTCAGTAGCCGAATATGCGGATGTCTATCGGCTTTTGGGGGTAATTGTTAGAGTGTCGGATATGGGACTTTACGATTAGCAGTAATGAAGCTATTGTGAGACTCTGAATATTGATAGTGATTTCTTGTCTGTCAAGTAATTGATCTGCTTTGGCGACTCTGGTTTAAGAGATGTTTGAAGATGACAATGATGTATAGATGTCTCATCGGATGAATACGCGACAACAGCACAAGAATTCATTTCAATTCGTATTATTAAAGCGACAAGAACTGGAAGAATCTACGTATACTTCTAATGGCCCGTACTGTAACCAAAGACTTGCTTACTTGCCAAAGTTCGTTGATCAAAAACTCGATATCGAAGAGCTTTAGGGTAGGTCAGCTCGACAAGATGCCAAGGCAAACCGTTTTACCAAGACATAACGGTTCACCTGCCGTTTTCACATGATGCCTTCAATCACAAACCGTCAAGGAACCCCCTCATTTAATCCTACACTCCCACTACACCACCAAGACACCTTAAACGGCCTGTCATCAAAGGAGATATGAAACACGACTATCCTTGGTCTAGATGCAGGTACAACGAGCCTAACCGCCGCCCCAGAAACGCCAAAAGGAAAAGAAGGAGACACAGAGTTTGGCTCTTCTTCTTTGTTCATTTCTTTCCCCTGTTTCGTATCTCGCGCGTGTGCGCGGCCCGTAGACGCACACGTAGTCTGGCTGACATCCCAGATCTAAACACGACAGCTCACACAGATGCAGCCCTGGGAGGGGGGCTCTTAGACCAGGCACCCGAGTGCTACCCCTCCTGGTTTGATCTGCCGAATAGATGATGGGCTTAGAGCGGTGTGATGTGTAAGTTGTATGTCTGCATCCGCGGTCCAAGTTTTAATGAATCAGGACTGTGTACTTGTAAAGAAGAACGCCAGCAAAGCAAATATTCAGAAGTACTGTACAACGTAAGGAACATGACACCTCTGATCCCTGCCGGTCCGACTTTGTGCCTTGATCCTTTCTGCACGTGGCGTGTCTCCACTAGGCAAGATACAGGTAACAGAGGGCACACTTCGCCACTCAACTTTGTATCTGCTTGATGGTGATTTGGTAATCGAGCTATCGAGACATAATTGGAGCCTATCAGTTGGGACTGGCCAATTGCATTTCATGTACTCAAAGCGCCCTTTGTTACCCTTGCGACCTGTACTGCCAGTGCCTTACCGCGCCTTTGAAGAACGACCAATACCGCATCTTCTATGCCGTACTGTACGTACTTCAAGAGAGAGAAAACAAGGCTATGGCAATGTAAGCACCGCGGAGCTGAACCTTGCAGGGCTACGAAAAAGCCTCAAAGGGGAGAGAAGACCTGGCAGCCCTAGAAGCAAGGGTTGGAGGGGGGTTGGGGAGCCAGTGTAAGCCACGTCCTCGTCAAGGGAACATTGAAAGGCCTCCAACGAGATTCAGTCTACTCTTGAACAATACGATTGAGTTGATCGCGATCCTCAAGGATATCAGTTGGGGATTAAAATCAATACGAATATGCCTACGGGATGCTGTTGGGAAATTTACTTCGAAGCTGAATGGGCACCTTGTCATAGATCGATACCGGTTCGGCCCCTCTCTGCAAGGGGCTTTAAGTGCTGTGACATACGAGGCAGAGTTTAATGGATTATGAGAATCGCACAGAGAAAGTAAAAGTAAATTACACTGCAAGCCATTAAGAAAAAATGGATGCGGTCAGCAAAATGCTGTCTCATGTCTCATATTTCAAGCGCCGAGGCTGTAATGTGAGATGAATCACACATGTCATTTTTAACACACAAAAATGAGACACAAAAATTAAAGTACTTTGTAATGTATTTTGACTGGTCGTCAAGTGTGATATGTATGTACATGAGAAGCGAATGTAAGAGCAAAAATAACAATCCTTTTTTCCTTGTATCCTGTGTATCATTCCAGTGTATTCTTTTCATATCATTTGTAACGAGTGATACGCCTCTCCCTGCGTCTAGTTGCTAGGGCGGGCGATTTTTCTATTGTGATCATCATGGCATGGTAAGACATAGAGTGACAAAAAGGCCATTTACAGGGCAGTGACCTTCTTGCCAGTGCCGTAGAGGATGTTCTCAACCTTCATGCTGAGGTCCTTGACAGAGCCAAGACCGCTGGGGCACTCGGGCTGGTTGCTGACAGCGAGGTTGAGGTGGCACTTCTCGTTGACACCGTGCTTGCAGGTGGGGTCGTTGATGTTGTACAGCTCGTAGTTCTGGGCGACCCAGCTCTTGGGCTCGCTCAGGCAAGAGGCGACGTAGTTCATGGAGTTGGCGGCAGCAAGGGGAAGCTTGCCGTTGTCGAGGATGTCCTTGCACTTGGAGGCGTGGACGTACTCGTAGTCCATGTTAATGCCACCGCCCATCTGGGGGTCCTTGGTAGCAGACTTGCCAAAGCCAAGGTAGTTCCAGGCGTCGTAGGAGATGTCGTGAGCACCACCGGAAGAGTCAATCTTGAGGAGGTAGACGGAGCGTCCCTCGTGGGAGACCTTGACGCAGATGTTGTTGCAGTCAACGGAGCCGGGCCAGTAGGCAACGCGGTTGGTGTCAATCTTGCAGCCCAGGACTCCAATGCTGCTGGAGTACTGATCGTGGGGAGTGATGCTGGCAGTACCGGACTCGCCTCGAGGGAGAGGGTTGGCAGAGACCAGGGCAGCAGTAGCCGCAACGATGGTGGTGAACTTGGTGAACATGTTGACGGTTTTTGGTAAGAAAAAGTGTGAAACTTTTTGTGTAGTTTTGAAGTTTTGTGATTCAGAGACTGGCTCGACTTGATATATCTCAACGCACGGCGGAGAGAAGTAAGGAATGGGCAAGTGAGTTTTGGTTGTAAGGACTGATCTCAGATCTAGGTCTGGAAAGACGGCCAGCCGAGGGAATGACGAAGAAGATTGGGTAAAAGGAAGGAATGATCTGTGGTGCAGAGTAAGGAAGTGTTTGCATTGGAGGTGGAGGTGATCGACTTTATATACATGGAGATGGGTGCGCGGGAGTGTCCTTGATGCTCAGGTACCAGCACAGCAGATCTCGGGGAACCGAGCCCATTTCCAGGTTGCAAGGGGGCGTGTATCCTCGGGGAGACAAAGCTTGCAGATGCCAACGTGCTAAGTTAGCTGGACATGCATATCGAGGCGAAACAAAAAAAAAAGCATTTGGCAGGTTGGACATCGCCGAGAAAGCGACCGTTCGGTTTAGCTTGGGAGGGGAGTGGGAACTTGGGTTGATAGCAGGCCAGGACCCATCAAGTCCCCAGAGTCCAAAGCAAGAGACGTAGTCATGAGAGGCAGAGGAAGCAAGCTGCAGTCATGATTCGTGAAAAAGCTCTTCTGGGGCATGTCACTAGTTTGGATAGACCGGGCGCCCATTGTTGAAGTTGTCTCCAAGGACTAAGACTAGAAACCCAAGTTGGACCCGCCCGGCTGGCTGCCGACCGGAAGTACGTACCGGGGAGACCAAAAGGTGTGCTAGGACCCAAGGGCAGCCAGTCTTTGAGTAGGCCGGGTCTTCTCTCACTGGGTTCCGGAAAATGTCTCAACTGGTTGTTTGCCAGGCACGGTACGTTAGTCAGGGACCCGACACGGCGGCAGACGCATGCACTCAAAGAGGGCCTGATTCTGGTTCCTTCCTTGAAGCGCCATCCATGTTCCACGTAAGTTGGGAGGTGTCGTGCGATGAGTCCTGAGTGGTTTTGTGCCTGAGCCGTGCTTACATCCCTTGTCTTGTACCTGAATAGCCCCTGGTCGATTACTTCCAGGATGTTTCCTAATTCTCAACTGTCTGTGCCTTGACTTGTGCTTGTCAGCCAAGGCAGTTCTGGTATTCCCGATCCCATCAGTCGATTCATATCCCTCGAGTCGCGTTGCATTGGTTCCAAACTCAAGTGTGAGTGGATTACTGTCGCAGTTTACACTTGCGCGCTCCGTTTCCCAGACAAAAAGAAAACCAGTACAGGTTAGCTAGTCTGAAAAGACGGAGAGAAAACGGAGCAGAAAAAAAAAAAAACTCTTCTTAACTGCAGCCCCACGATACGTGCAGCATGCTTCGCGCCACCACCGAGACCTTTTCCAACAAAGTGAATGCCTGAAATGGCTGCCTGACAACTCAACGCAATTGCAAAGCGCTTGTATTGCATGACACTGTGATTGTGATACGTACTGTTACTGTACGTGAGCGGACACCGTCAAAAATGGTTGCGCTACACAACCAAGAAAAGTGCCAAATGTCTCACAAGTTGACTTGACGTTGTGGAACGGTGGATCAACCAGTTGAACCTCAACCAACCACACAGCAATGTGTAGAAATCTAGGACTTTTTGCTCAAAAGTTCCATCATCAGAAGCACTGTAATAATTAGTTCACTATAGTTCAAAGACTCTTGTCCGATGCCTCTAGGAACTGGATCCAAGTAAAGATCGTGATTGCCAAGCTTTGAGAGTTGGGGTTTATCTCAGATTGATGTGCTTTCCGTTTGCTATGGCCATGTAACGCCCAGGCTCCGGCAAGCGGGAAGCCGATAAGCTTGTTTCAATCTCGTGTCTGTGGAGGAAACATTCCAATCTGTTTGATCAATTAAACAAAGAGAAACAAAACAAAAAGGGCATCTATTGACGGCAGCCTACCTGCCAATTAAGATGGGGGGCTTCACAACAAACCAAAGTAAGACAAGGGAATTTGACCCAGTACCTTGTACTGTAGTTTGTAAGTCAGAATGAGGACATAGCCACTGCTTCATCAACCGCCTGCTTTCTCAGGATAACGAATGGAAGGTATTCGTCATCTGCTGTTAATGTTGCTGCAACTCTGGATTACCCAATTGGTCAAGCCGTCCAGCCAAGGACTTGTTTGTCACTCTCACCGAGCCTCCATTCATGCGCTCTTTCCCACTCCGCTTCTCTTCTTTTCGTACTGTGCGCATTTTCTTGCTCGTTCATCAAAAACTGTGCCTTGTCGTTGTGGATTTTCTTTTTTGTGCGATGGGGGCCGTGAAATCAAGGTTTTCAAAGAAGCACTTTTTAGCAGCTTTCCAGATCCTCGGGGCCAATTTTTTCTTCCATGTGCGGCTTTAACCAAAAGTCATCAGAAGCTTGCAAATGGAAAATCCACTCACACATGAACCTTCACAAATGCAGCAGTTGATTTCTTGTGTATAATGGCCAGGGTAAAAGATTAATAGAAGCGAAAATTCTTGCAAATTCCTCATTGGGTACCCAGCTTGTAAACGTTCGGTCGACTGCCCGTGGCTGAATCTTGAAGGGCGGATCACTTAACCCTTGCGAGACTTCGATCGCGGCAGAGGCACCCGTGGCTAACCACCCACATGGCTCTGACACTGACATTGTGGTTGCCGTTTTCTTTCTTTGGGTTTTCGGGATTGCGTTGACTCAACGCCTCTGATTCAATTCCCGAAATTCTGCGGCTTTGTTGACCAGAAATAGCAGCCTTTGTCCGAAAGTTGATGACCGTCACGTTGGAACACCATCGCTTCTCTCCGTGCAGTGACATCTTCTTCCCGTCTGACACACGTTTTTTGCCTCTGCCATGGTTCTTGGTGTCTTTCGAGAAAACCCTCCTCGGTCAAGATAGAGTTCAAACGCTCCCAGCCACCCCGAACCCTGAAGATTGGTCCGATTCTGTCCGGTTTGTACATAAATCACATTCTTTCGTCATGTACGCACCTCGTGGGCCGTCACAGACGCCGTTCAATGCACCGTCTGATACGCCATCATTACACTCTGGCTAGACTCTGAACGGTTGCATGCTGTTCGCCGTCGCTTCGTAGTATCTTCCCCACTTGGTCCTCTTAACAGAGTCTGGTATAACTTCGAGTCAGACTCCCATTTTCAATCTAGATGCAAAGAGGTGTTCTGATTCGATGAATGGGGTTTTTACATGGTGACTGTAAACATCCGATGGTGGGCTTTCGACTTCTCAACATAATACTGCTCACCTTCCGGCTTTGTGAATTCGACCGAAGTTGTTAGTTTTCGGGATACCGACCGACTCCATTGACATTCCTACTTCATGTGGATAAATCAATTCGTGGGTAATGATGGCTTGCCCGACAGTCTAGAATATTTGTTCTTCCGATAACGCAGAGGATGGTGCATCGGGATGTTGTTTTCAGTATCTCGCACATGCCCGTGTACATTGTCTTCTGTTTCCTCTGGTTCTTCGAACCGCAACCACCAAAAGTCTTGGTTGTGAGTGAAAATGAAAGCTACACTTGTAGTTCTCTCTTTCGGACATTTCTGAACACGAGTCTGAGGTAATATGGACACTGGCTCGTGCCCAATGTCGTTCAAGCCGGTGTTTGAAGGACCGTTCCGATGCACGAGGTGAACTCCTGTATATCATCTCCACCGATGTTCGTCTGGGGAAATACGAACTGTAAATCTCCGAGCTCGTGTTGACAGCACTTCGGACAATTTGGTTATTGAATGTGGGCCATCGAGAAATCTTCGTTTGATGTGGTGGAAGAACGTGATCATGTCTGCCATTCTTTCCGATGAGTTCGAACAAGAGTCATTCTGCGATCAGTTTCCGGGTCATTCATGATGGTGCAAAGAAGTAGCAGACTCGCTCTTCGTTTGCATGTCTAGAAGGGAGCATTACTCGCTCGAGTTGCGTGTGTGTGTCTTCATGTTAAGCTAAGCGGACGACCGGCAAGTCGATCCTTCGACTGTTAGCTATAGCAGTGTCCTGTTCATAATGGTCTGGTTTTCCAGATGACGGCTAAGAAACTTCTTTTTGCTAGAAGTATGTTGCCGCGTGTTGCACTGCCATTCTAACCGCGCATGACGCAGACAACGTAGCTCGTTGAGACTAATGCCCAACACTCGCAGCAAATGACTCTTTGGGGATTCTTGTTGGGCAGAACCCTCGATATCCAACTAGAACCATTCAGTAGTGAGGGTTAAGAATATGAATCAAGACAGCGTCATTGCATCAAAGGATACAAATGCTGGGAATAGTGAAATCAAGGAACCCGAGCCATTATAGTCGATCAGATATTTTTGGTGAAGGAATGAAGATCAAGTTGCATGTGACCATGAAATACGAAGTCCTGCTCACACGCAGTATCAGCCAAGTAGGACCCGTAAAGAAGACTCGTGATCAACAGTATCGAAAATAGATTGGTCATGAGCAGGACCTGATCGGGAGGGGGGATATTGGAAGAATTTTGTCACACTTGTCAAGCTGGTCGCACCTTCCTACCCTGTAGCATGGACACAGATTCCAAGGTGAGGCAGGTGAAGCCCCACTGCGTTCGGTGAAGCGCTGAGCTTCCGCGATAAGATAAGCCAAATTTTTAGATTTTTTCGAGATCTTCCGGCTTCTTCAACACCATACGACCGCGATAGCTCGCAAACAGCCAAACGTAAAAATGGCGCCAATCGACCACGCCGCCGCCAAGGCCGAGAAGAAGGCGAAAAAGGAGAAGAAGCGAGCGCGCGAAGAAGAAACAGGCGCCGACACTGAACGAAAGCATAAAAAGTCAAAGAGCGTCGTTGCAGCAGATGTCCCTGCGACCGAAGACTTAAAGGCCGACAAGAAAAAGAAGAAGAGCAAGAAGGATAAGCACGCCGAAGATGCTGCTGCGCCACAAGAAAGCGAATCAGCTGCCGCCGATGAAGCCAAGCCTGAAAAGAAGCATAAGAAGAAGAAGCAGCATCATGATGCTGAAATCGCAGCACCTGCCAAGGAGGCCGAAGCTCCCGTAATGGAGGGCGAGAAGAAGAAGAAGAGCAAAAAGAAGAGCAAGGACACTGAAGCCACAGATAATGCCGAAACGCAGAAGCAGAGTGAAGATGCCGCGCCCGCTGACGCCGATGCTATGGATATTGACATGCCTCCTCCCGCCAAACCTTCAAAGTCCAGCGACAACATTTACCAACCTCCCGATATCCCTGCGAATCCTCAATTCCCCTTCTACACCCAGACCGTGTCGCTTTACGAGCCTCTCTTCCCCATTGGCTGGGCGCAGCCTGTCACGAACTGCCAGTACCAACACTTGCAACACCTCCAGAACAAGTATGTGCCTTCGTTGCGCGGTGTTCTTCTCGACTACAAGAATGTCGCTTTTGGTGAGAACCCCGGTCGCAGTGGTGCCGCTACCGATGACGAGACACCCACGACTGTTATGGCCAAGGGCGAGGCCGCTGTTGGCTGGGGATGGATCACTGCTGAAGTCGATCTTTTCGTGCCCAGCCGTGGTGCCTGGATGGAAGGAAGTGTCAACTTGCAGACCGAGGGACACATTGGCGTTGTTTGCTTTGGCAAGTTCAACGCTTCGATCGAGGCTCGTCGACTTCCTCCTGACTGGAAGTGGATTCCCAACGAGGCCCCCGAGGCCCAAGGTTTCGAGGAGACCGCTTCAGTCATCACCGCCGACGACCATGGTGTAGTCCGCCAGATTCACAGCACCGGTTTCTGGGCCGACGGCAACGGCGACAAGGTTAAGGGCAAGATTCGCTTCAGAATACGCAACTTCGATGTCGGTACCAGTGGAGAGATCAGCTATCTCAGCTTGGAGGGTACCATGCTGGACAAGGCTGGCGAGAAGGCCGTCGTGGCCGAGGAGGCAGAGACCGCCAAGATGCGACAGGGCAAGAAGGGCGGTCAACGTGTTCGCAGAAGACATATCCCCGAGTTCGCCATGACGCGCTTCACCGTGGACGAGCAGGAGCAGCAGCAGGATAACGAGGAGGAGAAGCGCGAGGTGTTGGCGCTGCCCGAGGATCAATAAAAGCAAAGCATGGGATTATAGGGAGCCAGGAGTTGTGTGATACCTCGATTTAATGATGAACACTGTTACCAAAAAACAAAAGCTAAAGAGGCGTTGCGCTAATGCTAAAAGATCGCTGCCTTTGCCGTTACAAAGGATCATGCCATGTCATATCCTGCCCAAGACTTATATATACAAAATCCAACCTCAACGCCGAATACCAAGATACGTGATACATAAGAGACCCCTCATGCGGCAGCCTTGACCATAGGCTCCCAAGGCCTGGCCAGATTCCAGAGGTATACTTCCCCGACGGGCTCTTCGCCCAAAGCCTTGACAAGGATATGCTGAAAGAGAGGAGCGTTGGAGAACAGCGGCGCAACTGGACTAATTGATCCTCTATCCCAACCAGGGGAAAGGCCCTGCGACCATGAAGGCTGTCGCACAAAGTCCTCGACTTTATCGTGATATGCGTCCCAGTCGTCTGAGTGATCGTTGACAACGACTTGGAACCTCACACCTTGGATGTCAACCGTGATACGCTGCACCATACTCGGAAACCCTTGTTCCGCACCCGAGCTCAAAATCCACGTGTAGTCGGTCTGATCGCCGTTGCTTTCCCAATCATACCAGACTTGAGTTCCAGCCTGTGAATAGTCGTTGAGTACAAGTCGACCTTCAGCATCAAAGCTCAACTCGCAGTGTCTCGCATCGATGCCTGGCAGCGTGGGGAGGACGATGTCACATCTTGACGGGTCGGAGCCCAGGACGAAAGATCCTGGCCGCTTTGGAGGGGAGTTGAAGGAGAGCTTGAGGGCGCGGGAGGGACGGCTGCCGAGCAGATTTGGCAGGTGAGAGGATAGAGTTGGGGAGGATGTTGTTTGGACAGTGCGGAAGATGTTGGAGGGGAGATGAGTTGTTTTGTCGGCGAGGGAGTTGCGTGCCGTAGGTACCAGCCAGGCGATGATGTCAGACATTGTGACGAAGACGTAAAAAAGATTGAGAGTTGGTGAAGAGAGTGAGTGCAGTTGCGGTGAGTCGTGAGAGAGTGAGAGTTGACACTAGATAGTGTATTGACGATGGTACTGGTTAATAGAACAAAGGCTTAAATGAGAGAAGCCAAATGAACAAGACTGCGTAAGATAAGAACTTGAAAAGAAAAATGCAGATGGAGAAAAGCACGCTGAAGAAAAGACTGCCGAGTTTTGTTCTATTGTGTTGTCTACGTGGGTTTATATCCAAAGTCAACACTTCAACAGTCCACGTTGCGCCGACAACCACTGGTCCTCAATGCACCGCGCCCAATGTGACGCGAAAGCCTACGAGAAGCGTAGAGACAGAAATGTTCGAAAACACTTGTTTCATTCTGCTAGGTCTATCTTTAAAGAGTGAATGCGGTGGTGTTTTAGTATGGGAGCATGAGAGCCAATCATTTTTGGTGGAGGCCAGGGGTCTTGTGTAGGCCAGGAGATATGAGCCACTGGATAACGAGATATATATTCTTAATGAGAAGGGGAACCTAAAAGATACAGGCAGCTGTGGTATTGGGTTTAGGCGATTATGGGTTGGGATTTGATGTGGTCTTCGAGAGTGGTGGATTAAGAGGCGTGAAGATCGCCGTGGAGTTGAACCCTGCATACACACTTCACTGACTCATATACTGTTTTGTTTCGTGGTTTACATTGCCTAGAGCTTGTGGCGAATGAAATGAAATTGTGGTTATCAGATCTGTGGTAATTAAGAAACACGAGTAAAAATCTTGAGAATGTGTAACATGTTCCAAGACGGATCTGGCAATTATCTACGGAGCGATATTACCTTATTCGACATGAAGAATTCCTTGTGATACAAAAAGGGAATACCAGATAATATTGAGCCTTGGTATGGGCGGCTATGTTCTTTGAATAACCATGACTTGGAAATAGAGACTGGACCGACGACTTGGCCGCTTGTTTAGTGTAAGGATTGCCATTCTTTTAACCACGAAATAGTGGAACACATACTATTTGAACCATAAACACAATGAAGATGTGGCAATACTCGATGCCTGGAGGTTCAGCCATAACTTGGCTATTAGAAGCGCCAATATTGAAGCTCTACCGATCGATAATACCAAGTTCCATTGACACTCACTATTCTGACGCCCAGGCATGGATGGTAGTAACTATATGGGAATTAATATATATGAGAGAATAACTTCGTGCATCTTCCTACACATTACATAAACTTTTCGTAGAAGAATAGAGGAAAAGGGTCGCGTGGCTCAAGTATTGTTGAAAAGCATGCTCTAAGCTCGACAGCGGTGCGTAACTCGGAAGGGACAAGTAATAGTTGTTTCTGGTTGATATTAGAATCTGGTTTAAGTTTTACGATCTTAGTCTGAGAAAACTTGAAGCATGGGCCTAGAAATAGTATTATAGTCAATACTTATCCCAAGCAATTTTGGAAAGCGCAGAACGAAGGGATTGGCAGTCACTGTTGACAACACATCAAGAGTAGGTCCTTACCTAGCATACTAAGGGCACTTCTATTGGAGCGCACTTATTATATAGAGCACAAGCACAGCTACCCAATTGAAATATTCTGGACATCTTGCGGTGTTGAGGTTTGGCTTGTGACACCATCGCGACCTCCATGTTAGTTGAGTCAAGGGAAACCATACTTGGCTTACATCACAACCTCTGCTCTACATAAAGACCACACGCCTGCGATACTGAAATAAGTGGCGTGCAAAAACAAGCAAATGGTGCAATTGCCGTTTTGATACCGCGTTCATTGCCGTACGCAGTCACACTAGCTTCCTCGGATCTGCGTCTATTGGGTTTCATTCCAAAATGGCGGGGAAGATAGTCCTTTGGTGACGACTGCACATAAACACTAACAATAACGCCATGGGAACCCAGTACAGCATCATACACCACTCACTGACGATGGTGTTGGCAGAACTCCCTAGAAGAGATAACTGCGCATGTTATAAATGAGTAAAAACTGAGGGAAAAAGATACGACTAATTTGCGAAGAAGTAATTATCACAGTGACAACAAGCGCAGCCTGGTGTAAAACACTTATACAGTCCAAAACCAACATTTTCTCAAGCCATGCGGTTTCAAACTTGGCTGAAGCCAACAATATTAGCAAGCTCACTGCTGATTCAATCAGTGGGAGCAGCAGACAACGGTCAAGATGATCAACTTGCTCTATCGACCGATAATAGTATCGCACAGAATCGACCAAAGACAAGAAGTGGTGACAAGAAGAACATTGTTTTCATCCTCACTGATGATCAAGATTCTGTACTAGATTCGGTATCATATATGCCCAAGCTCAAGGAACATATCATTGATAAAGGTACCTCATTTGTCAACCACTTCACCACCACGGCTATCTGCTGTCCAGCCCGTGTCTCACTTTGGACTGGCAAAAACCCTCATAACACAAACGTAACTGACGTCAACCCACCATATGGTAAGTAAAGATATTGCCGAACACTGTTGTCAACGGAGACAATACTGATCGATAAGGTGGCTATCCCAAGTTCATCTCTCAAGGCCTCAACGAGAACTATCTACCCGTCTGGTTGACCGAGGCCGGTTATAACACCTACTATACCGGAAAGCTGTTCAATTCTCATACAATCAATAACTACAACTCGCCGTTTCCTGCAGGGTGGACTGGAACGAACTTTCTCCTTGATCCTGGTACATATGACTACTTGAATCCAATCTATCAGCACAACCAAGAGGCACCAGTCCATCACAAAGGAGAGTATACTTCAGATCTGATCGCGAAACATGCGCAGGATCTTCTGAAGGAAGCTATTGACTCGAAAAACCCGTTCTTTGTTGCCATTGCTCCTATCGCACCACACTCAAACATCAATGCTGATCGGGAACTTGAGAGTTCTATGACGATACCTATTCCTGCTGAGAGACACTCACATCTCTTTCAAGGAGTTAAAATTCCAAGGACTGAAAACTTCAACCCAGATTCTGTAAGTACCATCGACTTTGCTATGAAGACATGGCTCACAAGAAATAGCCCAGCGGAGTAAGCTGGATCCAAAAACTCAAACAGCTCAACGACTCCTCTGTGGCGTACCTCGACGACTACTATCGCGCACGGCTTCAAGCTCTTCAAAGTGTTGATGAGTTAGTAGAACAGGTGACTAAGCAGCTGGAAGATGCTGGCCTACTCGACGAGACCTACATCATCTATAGCTCTGATAACGGATTTCACCTGGGTCAGCACCGGCTGCCTCCTGGTAAGGAGTGTGGTTTTGAAGAGGATATCCGCGTGCCACTCTTCATCAAAGGCCCAGGCATTTTTGCTGGTCATGTGGAAAACGCTGTGACGACTCACATCGACCTTGCCCCTACTGTGCTCAAGCTTGCAGGCGTAAACCTAAGAGAAGACTTTGATGGTACCCCCATTCCAGTGCTGGATGACCAGAAGGCAAAGCGTCATGAGCATGTTACGATCGAGTATTGGGGTATTGCCATTGCCGAAGGTGAAATCGGTGGTTTTGGTACGTATTGACGTTGAGTGTCAAAGCTGCAGCTATTGACAAAATTGCTTTAGATGGAAAAGGCCAGATCAGGATGCAAAACAACACATATAAGGGTCTAAGGGTAGTACACGAGGACTACGATTTTTACTACTCGGCCTGGTGTAACAATGAGCACGAGCTCTACGATCTTAGGGTATGTTTGCCTTCACCTCCTTTTACTACAATGATGCTTACCTCCTTAAAGATCGACCCAGGACAATTGGACAATCTCTTTCCCCAAGATAACAAAGTGATCGCCGACAAAGCATTCCTAGGAACCACTGTCCGACAAGTTATCAACCGCCTTGATGCGCTGATGCTCGTGTTGAAGTCCTGCAAGGGCAATACGTGCGTCGAGCCATGGAAGACCCTTCATCCTGAAGGTAACGTGGCAAGCCTGAAAGATGCTGTTCGAGGAAAGTTCGATAGCTTCTATGAGGAACAAGTAAAGGTTCGATTCGACCGCTGTGAGGCTGGGTACTTAATTGATGCTGAAGGGCCACAAGTCGGATATGAATATCGGGAGGGGCTGGAGTGGCATCATTGGACTTGAGGGGCGGTCTTGTGCTCATGGTAGCACATCGTCCTGTACAGCATCAGCTGTATCTTGGTGTAACATACCGCATACAATTCCAAGAAAGTTCGGTCGAGTGATAGGCGGAGGTTTCAACCGCGCAGCTGCCATACATACTGAATGGTAATGGGAGAACCAGCCTTTGTCGGCATAAGATACGGTCCCCAGGAGGGATCAGGAAACTTGGCTGGTGAGGGTATAAGAGACAAGACTAGTAACCTAATTTATGTTACTTTGAACCAGAATCTAGGTCACTTCGTTTTTCATACCTTTTAGCCCAGAGATCGACTGTTCTGTTATCCCTGGATAGTCCAAGACAGCATTACAGCTTTATCGAAGTGGTGTACATAGGACTGAGGTGATGTCACTCATCGTTGCTCGAGCTGGTCATGTGCTAATTCTGACTTCCTCTTACGTGATTGGCAATTTAAGGTCTTGATCTTTGGTCAAAGCGATGAGGCGGCTGAAGGAGGCCTAAGCAATGCTCATTTTGTCGGGTTATTTGAGTCTCGTGAACCGATAGCGTAGATGGTGCCGACATGAAGCGTTGAAATGAACAGCAATTTCGAAATACTTTGAGTGAGGATCGGGGTCATGTTTGTAGAATTCGGCATAGTCTGTAAGACCAGTTGTTGATTAGATGGTGTCCGGCAGCTCGGCGCATAATGCTGACAGGTTTCTTTGGGGAAAGGCGCGGTGTTGTGAATCCATGCTGGAATGTGTCAAGCTGGGGCAAAGATGAGAGAAAGAACCCAGATGACTGATGTTCTTCTACCCGTAATTGCATCATTCATGATTCCTCATCCTTCACCTAGGTGAGTTCGGAGCCGGCAGTGGTCCGGCCCCACCTTATGTCCGCTGTTAACTTGACGCTGAAGTTGCGATCATCTCAAACCATGATCTCGGATAGAAACATGTCTATGAGATGGAAACACAAGAGGATATCGGGCCATGATAGAGAACAACTACGACAATTGCAGAGTACTGTAGAAATATGACTTTGGTGATGTCAAGTCGGCGTGGTAATTCGTGAACAATCATTGGCCGGAAAATGATTGCTGCCGGAAATTCAAGGCACGAACCAGGATGCTGCCGACCTTGAACCGAAGAGCATCTCACGACAGCTCTGCCAATCTACGACAACCTCACATTTCGAAGCTCAATTGAATCCGCAACCATGGCTTCCGACTCAATCACCGAGCCGCGGCGTACGTACCGACCGCTGAATTGATCTTCAGCAGATACTTTTCACCCGATACTCGACCGCTGACTTCCTGAGCAGAAGCGACCCGTGAGGAGATGCGCGATGCCAAACTCCCTCTGGCCTACCGAGACAGCTGCGCGCACCTTTTGATCCCTCTCAACAAGTGCCGCCGGGATACGTGGTATGCCCCTTGGAAGTGCTCCGTAAGTCATCTATCTTTTTCTAGAGCAAACCAAAAGTCCACCACGGCTACACCGAACGTGCTCAGCCCAGCCAAGCTCAGCTCAGCTCAACCCAAGACAAAAGCCGATCATTGCCGAGATATCAATAGAAAACAGTATGCTTACACATAGGGGGATTGACTAGGATGAGCGACACAGCTACGAGAAGTGCCAATACGTCGAGTTCAAGAAGCGAGTCGCCAAGATGGACGAGTTGAGGGAGTCGAAGGGCGGTGCACGAAGCAACTAGAGAAAAGAGACCGAATTTCAAATCCCGGGTATAGGGCCGGAACCGGAATTGTACATTTACAAACAAGCCAATGCGTTTGACAAGAAACCGGAATAGAAAGAGGCATTCCACACAAATGAAACGATTCAAGAGGAGAGGGAACAAAAACGACGACAAAGTGAAATGATGGCGGAGCCTGCTATGGCGTTAACGACTGGGTTTGATACAATTGATGGGCTAATAGAAATAGGCATGCGACGAGTTTTGGCAGAGCTTCATGAGATGTTTGAGCCGCGCACTTCCACGGCATAAGGGAAAAGGCCAACCACAGGCCATGTTGCGAGCTTTTGGGATGGAATGGACCGGAAAAGAGTGGACTCACCGGGGACAGACAAGTGGGACTCGCGAGGTGAATGGTGACAGGAACAAGAGAAAGATCTTGTAATGTTGCAAGCAAACGGGTTTTCGCGTGGTCATCGTGGCGGACAGTACCCTGTCTGGGCCGGCTCAAGAAGAAATACGCCGACGTGGTGTTGTGCGGGCTCTCAGGAGAAAATTATATATTGAGCCCATGAGCCACCGAGAGTTTGCGAATCTGAAATGGAAAGGTGTCAAGCGAGTTGAATCGTGGTGTTTTTACACCGTCTGCAATTTATTCATCTGGTGTATCAGCATCAACCTTTTTTTGTTCTTCAGACCGTTGATCGTCTCATCGGCAATTGGTTTCCGCAGAGCCTCAACACCAAGATATCTTTTATCTATCGCCAAGGTCTTATCAATTGCACTGGTTGCTGATCGACAGCCTGAGCCTCGACCATGGCTACGACAGCTTCGCGATAAGATATGGCTGCTATCGACGACCTCTGCTGGATAAGTGGCTCAGTCTCTTTGATGGCGCAGTCATGATGAAACGAATGATCAGCATTGAACATCGGATTTTGTCGGCACAATTCTGATTATGAGACAGAAACAAGGAAGACTGCACGAGCTCCTTTTTTCCCTTCGTTCTTGTACGCGATAGGACAGTTGACGACGAGTCGTGGATCTTATTGTGAGCGGCATGGTCTCAGCTTTCCACGAGTCAGATCATACGGTGCAAGCCCGAGCGAGAGCCACGCAGCTTTTGGCCACTGTACTTCACTACGGTTCAGCCTCATAGGCCCTGAAAAGAGCCGCATGCAGGCGGTTCAAGCAAAGTTGGGCGCTATGCAAAGGCCCCACTGGCGCTGAAAGAAGGTCATCCCAGCGGGTGGCTTGGCGACCCGACCCTGGCGAATGGAACCACATTCAACGTGATTTCACTTTGATGAGATCCACTACCGATCCATTAAAGATTCAGGCCATTGTCCGGCATTAGCAAACCTTGTGTCAACGACGATCCACTGCCGGTCGGTTTGGCTCGGTATATCCAGCTAGTCAGCTTCACAACAAACCGGCCCGGTTCTGTTTCTCGAAACCTATCGGCCGGGTTGTGGATATATCTCCATTATTATCACTGCTTGGCTCAAGGCTTGTGTCTTGGAATTAATGCCAAGACCGCTTTCACGGTGCCTCCGGTGCCCATTTACGACTTCTCAGCAATACAACTGGATCGCCAACGTCCTCGCGTGGGACCATCATGATTTCTCTTATGCAACAGTTTCGAACGACCCGGCTGAATGACACACATATTCAAGGATGGCAAGATTCATGGGACAAACGTAATGCTCTGACAAAGAGTGAAAAATGATTGAATGCTATGCTGTCTAAAACTAACGGAAAATAACTGGAGACTTTATACACGAGATGAGACCTGCTCAGAAGATGGAGTTGCTACCACAAGAGAAGACTCCCTGGATGGAGCTGGAAGCATTGGCAAACAGATCCAACAGCTCAGTGATTGATGACCACAGGCCAGCAGCGTTCATGAAGAGTGAGATTCCGATGAGGAAGCTGTTGAGGCAGAACAAGGCAATGTTCTTGGGGCTGGAGAAGAGCTGGTTCCAGTTCATGTGGAACCAGAAGATGCCGCTGAAACCGAAAGTGAACCATGAGATGGTAGTGGCGGAAGCGATGGAGAGGATGGAGTCAAAGACGGGGATAGCGTTGGAGAGGATGAAGCAAAGGATCCAGAAGACGGTCACAATGGTCATCCAGATGGACCAGGAACGAACATTGTTGGCGGTCATCTCGCTCTGGAGCTTGAAGTGCTTCATGACCTGGACGTACACGTACTTGATTCCAGTGTGGCCAAAGGCAAGACCCGTCGAGAAGATGGCAGGGAGAACGATGCCGTAGGCAATCTTGGCGATAAGCTCGGGGGCCGAGCCAAGAGCGGGCGAGACGGTGTACTCTCCAGCCAGGCAGTAGATGGCAATAGCCACAATCACGTAGAATGCGATCGAGACACACTCCAACCAAGCCAGGGCGAAGCCAAAGTCCCGGACGGGGTCAATCATCTCAGCCATATAAGTAACGAAATTGATGTTACCCGAGTAAGCGTAGCAGATCTTGAGGCAGGCGTTGAGGCCAGAACGGAAGTCTGGGTACGCGACGACCAAGATCTCCTTGTGCCAGTTGGCAGGGGCAGCAGTGGGATTCTTGGCTCCGAGAGAGGCCATGACGAGGATGGAAGCGGCGATGACGGAGACCATGCAGGGGATTCCTGACTGGGAGACGAACTTGGAGGTTCGGGGCGCGCAGAGGACCCAGCAGCAGAGGCAAGCGATGCCAATGTAGCCCACAGTGCAGAGAGAGTGGCTGGAGATTGTGTTGAAGGCGATTGAGAGCGTAACACTCGCTGAAGCGGCTGTCATAATAACTTGCACTAGCAACCCGATGCCCGCGATGATCGAAAGAGGACGTCCACCAACAACCTTGGTCATATCTACCATGTTCATTACATGTGGGTGTCTTCCGTAAAATTGTTTCAGGACGTAAGCCGTATAATACGAAAGGAGGCCGATACCAATGATGGCTATCAAACCGGGGATGATACCCATCGTCTTCAAGACGCTGGGCAGGGACAGAACACCAAGACCGACTTGGTTGGTAAGCAGGGCAAAGGTCGTATCCCATTTTGACATGTTGCGAAAGTTCTTTGAGCCCTCGCCTCCTCCGAAGCCGTTGTCGACGACGGGGACGTTGTGAGCGGACTGGACATCTTCAACGTCACCCTTCTCGCTGTCGAGAGGCATCTTCTCTTTGCTGTTTGACTTGCTGGAATCATGTCCCTGGTCTGAAGGGTAGATATCGTTGTGTGCGTCTTGTGGATATGAGGCCATGATGGGCGAGTTGTTGGGGGCAGAGTCTGCCTCTTTGTATACGTGTATAAGGCCGGGTATATATCAGATAAGATTTGGCTCGCTTGAGGAAATGATGCACAAAGATTAGGATGAGCTTTAGAGTAAAGAGTCTTTAATGATGATTTAGAAGGTCTATGAAGGGAGTATTGGAGGGGAGGAGGGAGGAGATGGGAGAGGACAGGATAGTGAAGTGCTGATTCAAGAGCAGATGGAAGAGAAATATATAAGTCAAGAGAGTCATGAAAAGGCTAAACCAACAATGGTCTTCGGATAAGGAATCACCTCGGAATTCCCTCACTAAGCTCCGCGTTCTTTTTTTCTCTCCTCTGGCCGTGCTCCAGCTTTGTTCACCACGGCTGTCTTGTCCTATCCTGGGGGTGTCCACTTGGAGATAGTGCTTTTCCAACAGTAAAGTATCGGAGTTAAATCCATGACAAGGGGGGGTGACGAGAGAATGGAGAAGGAAGATTGCCCAGCCTTGGGACTTTTTTCTGGGGTTACCCTCCTCCTCTCTTACATCGGCGGCAAACTTGATGCCTTGCTTGTTGTTGTCTTTAGTTAGCCGCGATGATCATCACAAAGAAGTCTCCCAATGCTTTCCCCCCAATTGTGGATCGTATTATTTTCTTCTTTCTGGTCTTTAGCAATGGGAATAAACATCTTCTACTGAGGTGCAGAAATACCCTTGAAGGGATGTGGGATGAGGGGGATTTCTCTCTCCACCCCGTTGTGAAGGAATACATGGGGTTTCCCTTCGCCCCGATGTCCCCTATCTTTGTTACCTATTCCTTTTTGTGAATGAATTGAAATTTCTGTTAGGTGTTTGCATGATTCCAATTGGATGCAGTTGCATGCAAAAGCTGGGGACGAGCAGAGAGTGAGTGAGTGGAAACACGCTAGAAGCCCATCATCCATGTTTTACGTACATGCACAACTTTTCCTCCACGGTGTGGCCGTCGCTTTGGGATTTACTGGAGATTGAATCCGGGCCGTTTTTATCTGCTTTCTATTTGCTAACATGCTGTATATCTTATTACTCAGGGCGGATCCCGATGAGCTGGTTTGGGGTGATCCATTGGGCTGCGTATGTCTTACTGTATGTCTATCAGCGACTTATATGGGGAATGATGAGGATATGGCTGTTGTCATCGGTAGTTTCTAACGTCTATCATGAACAAATGATCAACATCATGGTACCTAAGGGTCTCCGAACATACCTGACTTGCTTCTGAAGGGTCCTCTCTTGTTGTAAATCTTCTTCACTCATCAGTTCACCTCTTTTTTAAAATTGTGGTTCTTTGAGCTCAAGCCAAGCATTGGAGGAAGTTTCCAAAAGAGGTAATTATGTTACTAGTATCTTTACAACCTAGTTTCAAAACTCTTGTCTCTTCCGAATTCGAGGCTGACGGGCGCGTTACCGAGAAAGGTTTAAATTCTTCAACTCGTTCAGGGCAGGGACCAGGTCTAAACGGAGATCCGAGGTGGAGAACAACACCTTTTTTTCTTCCTCTTTTTACCTTCATTCCGCTTTATTTCCCATTCCCTTTCTGAGAATTTGACCGGTACTTAGTCGCGGGAGCGGAAAGGAAAGAAAGGGCGGGCAATTATAGTTGATTCTACTCTTTGACCTGGCTTTAAAACGCGGAATTGTTGACTGTAAGTGATGGGGACGGATCATGCCTTTTGGGAAATTTGGAGAGATTTCCTTTTTTGGAGATACACGATGAAAGAAAGGATCAGGGGTGGTCATCCAATTAAGATACAGCACGAAGTTTATGTAAAAGCCGTTGAAAGGATCTTCTGACTGACCTTTGCTACACTACATATTACTTGTTACGAGTCAATCGAAGAATACTAAACTAGGTATCTACAGCTCATTAACCTGTCATGCAAAAGAACAAGAGTCAGTTCATCCAGTCGGATTCTCCCATCTACCAAAGAGAGAGCGGAAAATAACCCATATCCCTGTCCCGTGTCGTCATCCTAAACCCTGACACGCACGCTCTTCTTTGCCTCAGGCCTAGGTCAGGGGGGTTCGGGTGTTCCTGCACCGCTGAGAGACGAGCATATTTCTAGTCGTTTTCTAGAAGAAAGCTGAATTGGACGATATGCATGCGTGGGGTGTTGTCAGACATCATGATACGTATGACACCTCGGGTCATTTCCGACTCGTTCCCTTACCAGAAATACAATCTTTTTACAGTACATTACTGCAATAAGAACATGAATCTCCTGGCCTTTGACTTTTGAATGGGTCTTATAACACGAATTCTGGGGACCCGGTCCGATTCCTTGGCCACATAGCCCATAGCATTACCTACTAACTTACAAGACACTCAAAAACTGGAATCGCAATCACACGTAATGGCATCGTTTTCCCCCATGAGTTTTACGTACAATAAACCGGTAGTCCCCATGGGACATCTCCATACTCCCCAGCAAATTCCCGCGGGTTCATCCGGGGACACTCCAGACGTTTACGTTTAACTGGGCATGTAGGTTCTTCTTCACACGTAGCATGTTTGAGGCCAGTATACTAGCAGACCGAGGTATTCTCGATGAAGCCTTTTATTACCCGTGCGCTGAATCATGCTAATTGTCGCCGAAGATACTTCGCCGGTTTTTTTTGCCTATCATACTTATGTGATCAAAGTGTCGGCCTTGCCCGGCTCTTTGTTTTGACCCTGCAGATCTTTTCAAGAGCATTCTGCAACTCACAGGGATCGACTTTTTCTAGTGCAGGCTTCGGTGCAGTAGTGACCTGGTGTCCGAGACAGCACACCAAGATCGTCGATATACAGTAACCTGGGAAATATCGGATGGGCAACAAACGGTTCGACTATCGTCAAATCCCGATATTCGACTCGAGAGAACCTATCAGAATGGAAACTTCGAGACAATGATATCACATCGTGATCAGATAGTCATCTACACTCGCTTATTTGCTGCAAGAGAGACTAGGACACTCCGAAGTAAGGCTTCTCGGTTAGGCAAGTATCGTCTCATCTCGAGCATCTATCAACCTCCTAGAAGTTTCACGGTCAAGAAATCCGGGCCGTTTCAATGCAGATCACACTCCTTATCATCAACATCAAAGATCATGAATTAACATATTGTAAATGGGAGAGTGATAAACGGAAGCACATCATGTCACATCATAGCATCGGGCCTCACAGGGGCCTAAGCATGCATTGCCTTGTTCGAGATAACGGAAAGCGACGGTCCTTGTAATCAGGGTCGTCTATGCTTCTCGGTACCGTCTCCGCTTCCGAAGTGGTTTTGACAAGCTTGACGTCCAATAAGCATTGCTGTCAGGCGCTTTCATCCGTGCTGGTGCTGTACATCGCCGAATGCCTCCATCTAGATCCAGACTTGAAAGCCGTTGATATCCTTGATAGGCGAACAATACAGGTTCTTATTGCTTACGGCGATTTCTCGGGTGACTATCTACAGACCCTTTGATCATGGCCACTTGACATCAGGCCTTGTAACGTGGGGTCTTGACTTCTTTCCGCGGTCCCGGGATTCTTGAATTGAAGCCACTCGGCAGCAATCAGATAGTTAGCCTCCGCTAGTGATAGATATTCTGAAGTGGCTATGTCACTTTAGAAGATAACGGGCATCGACCTCATGACATCAGTTGAGACCAAAGAGGCAGTCTTCTAAACTCTTACGTTACAAGAATAACGCATGGAGCTGCCGCGTTGTCATCAGTCTGTAGAAAAATTGACTTATAAAGCTTAGAATACAAGAAACAAGAAGCATAAGAGCTCCCCCAAGATGAAATAAACTAAATCACTAATTTCGTCTCTTATGCTTCCAGCATGCACGTTTCTTAAATCCCCCAAGAACTGATAACACTACTACCGAATCTTCGAGACAGTCGAGGTACCGGGAACCTCTTTGGACTGTGTGTACGTAGTGCGTGCAGGATGGAGATATCAGGGACGTTCCCATCATTTTCTAGAAGGGGGTTCGATGATGACTTCAGTGCCCTTAGCCATTCCATGTTTCACTTACCTTAGTATAACCGGAGTTTCTTGCTCCATCATGACACACTTGGGCTGACAAGCTCTGGGCGAACGTCTTTTACTTTGGCGCTATGTCGAGATTTGCACTAGTTACTTTTTCCTGAACTGGATTTTCACATAAAGCACTATGTACAAGTTGTCATTCAACAGTCAGACACAAACTGACTGTTCTGTTTCGGGACGAATCTCATCCTAGCTGAGAAAGTTGGCGATTTCATGGAATTTGCCATCACAGAGTCTTGCAGAAGGTTTGAGATACCGAGGTTCTTTGTAGCAGCCATCCGAAGCTATAATAGGACACTGTTCGATCTTTCTGTGAGATTCAGTGCTTACTCTCGGGTTCTTGGGGCCTCTTCCTGATCCAGTATTGCGACCGCTGGCCTGCTATCTTTACTCTACCATGGCTGCAGTAAGTGCGCTTTAGTCTGATGTCAACAAACCGAATATTGAACTTGACGTTGGTTCATGTAATGATACCAAGGAAATAAAAACACTCAAAGGCTCGAGTGTATCTTGGCTCTACTTAGGATCCAAATCCAACATTCATCCTAAATTTAGGCGAGAGTTTTAGAGAAGGTAAGTCAGAATGTTGCCCATGATGTGGCTGCCTACCATTAATCTCACTCACTGTTGGCTCATCGATCGAACGTGTCATGAAGCATTGGCTTTTAATCACGAAACAATACCTAGCAGTTCTCTACAGGTGCAAACTCTACTCCTTGTCGCCGTTCTCCTGTACCTTCTCCTCCTTGCGCTGAGTGTAGTGACGAGGAAGACGGTTCTCTCCTTCAGAGTAGGGGTACCCGGCCTCTTCACGAGCCATATCGTTCACCCATTTCTCGTCACCGCGGAGGCCAGGGTTCACACCGAGCTCCTGCCATTTGGCAGCCAGGTAGAACCAACCCAGTGCGTTGCCGACAGTACCAACTTCGTCGCTAACACCATTCTTAGCCTCGCGTGACATTTTAGCATGAAGCTCGTTATCCGTATAAAGATCCATGAGGTGACCCGCAACGGTTTTGTAGTCACCAGGAGTAACGAGGAATCCGTTGACCTTATCCTTGACTTGGAGAGGAATGCCACCTTCATTGGAGACAATAACGGGGACACCGGCATGGAGAGCTTCTGAGACCTTGATCTCGAAGCCTTCACGGGTCGACAACTGAAGAATGACATGGGCGTTGGCAATGACCATATTGAGAAGTTGATCGTTAGCGTCAAGGCGCATGACACTGACGTCGTCGAGGAGATGAGGATAGTGGTCTTCCAGCTGAGTCATTGTCTGATCAAAGATGATGGCGCCGTCTGGATCATCAATGGAGCCGTTGCCGCAACTGCAAAAATTAGTAAAAGACGCACTTCGCACGGATGAAATGACTTACACAACAAGCTGGGGAATATCGGTGATGTTAGCTTCGTCACAACGGCGACGGAACTCGGCATATGAATCGATGACAGTGGGGATGCCCTTGGCAGGGTCGAATCGTGCGACTTGAGCAATGTACTTGCCTACGAAATTAGGTAAGTCGGAGAGATATCAAAAGCGACGCAGCGCACACTTACGGTTGGGCCAGTCGAGTTCAGTCATTCGCTGGTTCCTGCACTGCGTATTATAGATGTGGGCATAGTAGCCTGTGTCCCACTTGTTCATGTGCTTGTTCAGACCATCGATCCAATCAGTTGTAGCGGGGAGATAGACGACCTTCTCCTTGGGAACAGTGTGAGGGACAAACTTGGGAATAGGGTGGCTAATGAACATATCGGCCTCTTTGATGTTACTCCAGAGATAGTTCCAGATATCGCTCTGAGGAGACCCTTCTTTGGCGACGAGATCACTTCGGATCTGAATGTGAGATCTGTAGAGGACAGGGCGATCAGGGGTGAGTCTCTTGATCATAGGGATAAGTCCGGGCATCTGAGGATCGTCGATCTAGACCTATGGTGAGTCGCATGACTTTACTCGCCTTCTTGGCACTGTTGGTAATTCTGAAAGACTTACAAAAATGATGTCGGCACCACCTTCCTCTGGGGGACGAAGGGGACCGCCTTCAGAGAGCCAGTATCGCTTAGCATTGTCCTCAATCCAGTCGGAGATGGCACCTTTCTCTGCGTCGGAGATGCGCTGGTCAGGGTGACTGACACCCTGAAGAATGTTGTGCTGGTTCTTGGTGATTCTGAAAACACCAGGTCGTGGTTTGGGGACTAAGGAAGTCAGAATCATTCTGGAATACAGATTCTTGCGAGCCTGAACACGCACCATACCAAGTCACATCCACGCCCATGAGGCGACTGAGACGGACAAGAGCGTGCCGCATAAGCGCAACACCACCACCCTGGGGGGTAGCGCTAAAGAATGCAAGCTTGGTCTTCTTTTCACGCAGCTTGTTGGCGTAGAACTGTGTGGCGTTCCATGTAGCGCTGGAGCAGGTGTCCTTGTGGTTTTGAAGATTCGTAAGGTGGACACGGAATCCGGCATCCGTCTGAACAATGCCTCGGTAGCCGACCTGAAGATGCGGAACGAGAGAAGGTCCAAAGTTTCTGGATTACACATTGTCAACAGACACTCGATAACAGTAATTGACGGACTCACAGGATACACTTGCGGGCCATGGAATCAGCTTGTTCATCAACGCGCTTGACATCCCAGAAGTTCTTCTCCTTGGCCTCATGGTCAGGTCGAAGGACAACAGGTACAATATCGAGATCGAGCCAAAGACGTGAGCACAGAGAAGGGCTCATGTACTTGAGCGTGACAGGGAGACCAGCTCCAATGAACTTCACAAAGTTCTCATGCTCATAAGCCTCAACCTCACTGATGATATGATCAGCAATTAGATCCTGTCCCTCACGCATATCTTCATCGAGGGAAATGTGTTTGATGGAGAAGTCATTGAGATAGACAGTATCGTGAATAGCAAGTGCAATAACGGCAGTATGATCATCGGCGAAAACGGCAGAGATACCGAGGTACAGGGTCTGCAATTGAGTCAAGTTAGCGTTGCTAAAGAAGATGGAAAGATCGACAATGGATATTATCTATGCAGGGACCTGAACAGCTGGGGTTGATATGACGTAAGGTGTCATGACAGAGAAGACGGGTTGAATCCGCACACACTGAAGGTTTGACCGAAAGGGTAGCCTAAGCCAGACTAAGTCGCCTAGAGCTATCCTGAGCTCTTTTGTCATCCCTTATGCTTTAGTGTAGCGGCAGGGTCAGTGTGTGGGTTACTTCCCGGACCCAGAGCATAGGTGATATGAGCAAAGCAAAGAGCGATCTCACCTGGAGAGGAGCATTGACATGGCCATCTTTCTCGACCATAAGGCTCATCTGCCTCTTTCGGTGCGAGGTGGCGCCCGTAGAAAACTTACGAGTAGGCTTGTTGGAACTCATGATGACGGTGCTCGTAAGAAATGGCGGGGTAAAGTATGGGGGAGGGGTAGCAAATTATTGGTGGGTTGAGAAACGACAAATCTCTCCGGGACACAAAGAGGGAGGAGAATCGTGAGAAAGCACGACAGGGTGATGTTGGAGTGATGAGAAGGAAGAAGAGCAATACTGCGGCCGAGAGGTAAGATATAGTCTTGGAACACCTCCTTGATCAGGTCAGACAAGCCAAAAGGCGGTCATAAACGAATCGACAGAGTACCTACCTACCTAGTGGAACTGTACAAGGACGAGGGATGAGGTACTCGGGCAATGGCAGTAGACGCAGGCTGTGACTCTGGTGGGCTCTGGTGGGCTCTGGCCCCGTCAGCGCGGGTTTCTGCAGGAGGGGACTAGGGTACGATGTACTATACTTGATGGTATCTTGTAAGACGCAAGAGAGTCGACAGGTTAAGTCAAGTCGCAGACTGGGGGCGGGGAGGGTTACCGCGGATGGGCGTGGGGGAAATGGCCAGTTGAGGACGCGGTGACAAGGTGAGCTGGAAAGGAATGTCAAGGTGAGGAGATGAGTGGCGTGCTGAATACGGACAAAGCTTCTTGGGTGATATCACGTTGACTGATGTTTGGATAGGAGCCCGTATTTGCAGAGGCGATGATCAAGACGGTGGGTTGATCAACCAGGCCAGGTAGCCAGGATTGGGTTGAAGAGGAAAGAGCAAAACAACGAGAAGACAAGGCTTCAATGGGCTATAGAGGAAGGAAGGAGGCAGCGGGCGTAGGAAACTGCAATTGCAAGTGGCACCTGCTGTTTGTGGTGACGACCAGTGTGCGTCAAGTATCTGTCAGTTGACGACACTTCCCTGGCAATATCTTATCTTGGTGTTCAACTGAGAGTAACAAAATCCTTGTTATCAACTTTCACAAGAAACGAAATCGAATTATCAAAGCCGAAGAGTCCGGGATCACGGAAAGGGGGGTCAGGAGTGAGGTAATGAAGAGGTGGTCTGATATGCGCAATGAGATCACCAGATTGTGAATTGGATTGGATCCTGGAGCCCAGCTGGGGTTCTGATGCTGGTAACAAAGTAGTGAACAAAGCGAGGAAAAGCTGTTACAATTGAAGCCTTTGTCTGGGGATACAAATTAATAAATCTAAGCGCCGCCAACGTGCTTGATGCAGGTACGGCGTCACATTCGCGAGTGTAGCATATGTTGGTGGAAGGGAAGGTTTGGATGAAGTGACTGATGTGAGGAGAAGAGGCAACAGATGGATAATAAAACACGATGGGTAGCATTTTGAACACAAGAGAAGCAGCAAGAGGGGACCCTGAACTTTTCCTGTCCCTCCGGACCAGTCAAAGAGTGCAGCCACAGCATCATTGGTTCAGTTTTACTCTTGTCGCTGTTCCATTGAGTTGCTGTTGTGTAATAAACTCCAATCTAAGCTGTGCCCCTCCAAGCTAGTGACGGGAACAGAAATCCAGGGTAAGCTATTCAATTCTGGAGCTGTCATGGAGATCATGGAAGCTGTCAGTAGAAAAAGTACACTACTGTACGTGTTAGTGGCCCCTAAACCGAGGTACCCGAACAACAGTACAGTAGCGCAGCTGAACCCCGCGCTGGCGACATTAATTGCGTGAGCTTAGAAGATCGTCCCACAAGGCCGTCCGGGGCAAGAAGGTGCGGGCGGGGTCCTTTCCCCGGGCGGAAACAAGCCCACAATCCTCCAATCCTCAAGGCCCGGGGAAAACATCGCACTCAATCGCAATGGATCCTGAACGATTGGATCTCTGATGAAGCTCTGGTTAACATGCAAGGTACTCGTCGTTCCTTGATCCCTGGATCTGATTGTTACTTCGAACCCAGAACACAAAGCTAACTCCTCCAGTTATTGTCGACGCACCTTCGTTTGCTGAAGGTGGGAATGTTTCAAGCCTAAGGGAAAGTCCTTAGCCAATCGACACTACCCGTTGGCTCGAGGC